>JAQIWH010003139.1:0-21186 GCA_034695005.1 Cryptops parisi | reverse complement strand
GGTAGAAAAAAAAACAATGCCTTAAAGCAAAGGCAGAACGTAAACAAGCACTATCGCACTAACAAATCTAAGGTGCTCATTGATCGATCCGTGTTAACCTTTCATGGAGTTCTAATTGCACTATAAAAAAATGTTGTGTTGAAGCAACATGGTTAGCAACAAATTAAATTATTAGGCAAAAAAAATCTAATAACTTTTAATCACGTTTTTTTTTTTTTAATGGGAGTTTGCTGGTATTTTCGCTTTAGTCACACTGCGTGTACATGAATATATACATATATATGGAATGAGCTGTTGTGCATGCAACATGTCCAACTAGAAGACCCGAGGGGACTATACAGTACAGTGTGTTACCGCTACTCTGCTAGAGTGTAAAGTACTAGACTTGTGGTCCTGGTGTGATCAATAAAAGGTTGTGAGGACATAAAGCTGCGCGTGTGTTGCGAATTGCTCGCTCGTTTATCCATAGTGTCCAGATGGATGTGTCAAGATATGTCAGGTTGGTGATAAATCTATAGGAATTTGTTTTTTTCGTGTAAGTTGTAACCCCATCTCCTCATATCTCTGTATATCTCTATTGCGATATGTCCAGTTGCATGAAATTTCATAGATGCGATTTCGCTATTACAGTATTATAATCACGGACAATAGTCGGTTATTGACATCATAATCAATCGATCTCAAAGCACTGTTATGTATATAATCTATTGTTTAATGTTATCAGCCGATTATTGTTATCAAGGTCATGTGATCATAATAACCGGATTTCACTTTATCACAATCAGAAAAAAGCTCAGATGCTCGTTATAGGCGAGAAAATTCGCTATTACGCGATTCTGTGTGGTGGTGCGCAAGTGAAAACGCTCTGCTTTCTTGTCCTAATTTCAAATCTTACACAGTTCTAAAGGCCTCCTTAAACACAAATTTTTTGGTGTGGCAAGTGTGCAATTTGTAGATAATTGTGGCGTCAGCTTCTTGCCCAACCAATGAAAACTGGTTGGCAAGATGCTGACGTCACAGTTGGCCACGAATTGCTTCACTTGCCATCCCAAAACATTGTGTGGGTCAGAGGGTTTTTTTGTTTGAATTAAACATGATAGCAGGATATCTTTCAACAAAACGAGCAATTCACTCAGGCGAAAATGCTTTAAAAATTCTCTTGTATTTGTTTATTTTTTACAAGTTAATGTCATATTGCTAACCAATAGGAAGCCAAAATGTTTGGCCAAAACTTGAGGCAATAATTAAACACGGACACTTGGACAATGTATCTAACAACTTTTCAGCAGCATTTAATTGACTCAGAAATTGCCCCCACCGAGCTTGCTTCATTTGCTGCGAGGGTGTTCGAAATGAATTATGGAAGCAGGTGAAAAAGTTGGCCATTCGATCGTTTGCAGAGAAATTAAAGGAAATGTCGGGGGGTTAGCGAACAGTGTCAATTTCAAAATCGATAGGACTAACTTGTGTGAGGTTTTTTCTTAATTAACTTTCATTGTATGCTCGGCAAAATCTTTCAACTTTTTCCATTCACTCATAGTTTCAAAAGGAAGGATGTGGTGAAAGTGATTAAACCTTAAAGAAAATATATTGATCACACTTCGGAAGACTGTTGTCTTCCCGTGTGGGTTGGTCTTTTTTCTTCCCACATTCAAATTCCCAATATCGATTCGGAGTTGCAAGTTTGTGGATGAATTTATTTTCTACTTGAAAAACTTTTTTAATACAGTCATTTCAAGTTGCTTCAAATATCATGAGCTTGTTAGTGTTTTATAGAAATGAACCGACGTGTCATGCCCTTTTTCCGTTGAATAAATCCTCGCTTAACACGGATTAGTCGCACGTTGTGGTATAATTAGATTTTTCCAGTTTGTGAATCATTACTCAACACAAGTACTCATTATAACAGGTTTTTTTTTTTAAAGATATCTACTAGTGGTCTATGTATTTAGTTTTTAGTTAATGTCTGAAAATTCTCGGTATGCTCAGTTTACCGTGCTAAAGGTTAAATCTAAATTGTTTTTGATTCAAAACTTTTGTTGAAAGTTGTGGAACTTTGCAGTATATTGTGTTTTTGGTACATGTACCATTAAGCCAATTTGAAACTTTAATTATACAACAAACATCACTATGAATCACACTATATTGTATTGTAACACTATAATATGACTGTGTGGAATTGTATCTACCTTTATCTACTTTAATGTTTCGCAAGGGTCGTGTTGTGGTTCACAAATAACGCTAACGATTGTTGCAATGCAACATGAGCTGAAACAAATAACTAACGAATGTTTCGAAGCAACATGATTTAAATCAATAAATTGCGTACTCGTGATAGCATTATGATTTTCCGTCATTATTGACGGGTTATTTACTAGTCAATTGTAGGCCTATGTGTTATACAGCTAAATGTTTTAATCATAGGACTCATTAGAGACTTGGTTTTACTGTACGTGGTTCTCAAATCACTCTATGAAAGTAGGTACAGTATTGAATACAAAATATAAAATAAAGTATACGACAAATATCACTTAAACTATTATTACTATTAGAAAAAACAAACTATTATTACAAAAAAAAACTTATATAAACAACTTAAAAACTTATGTCTTCGATTTATGCGAATTGCTTACGTGCGATTTTTCTAATATGGGGCAAGAACAATTCGTCCAACAATTCTCATTATAGGCCAGAAACGTTTGCTGTTATGCGATTTTGGTTCTATTAAGTGTGGTGGTGTGCATAAGCTAACTGAATACTATAAGAAGACACCTTGTTTTACATACCTCTATTTTAAGTGCTGTACAAACGCTGAAAAACGCTAATTGGACTTCATTAAAGGGTGGCGCAAAAGTCCCTTCACAACTTTAAAGTGAAAGAAAAATAAGAGAAATCGATTTAATATATATGTTTGAAATAACAACATAAAAGTACATTTTTTGGAGTTTTTCATAAAGTTACTTGTGAAATATAATATCTTTCAATGGACGTGTTTCTTCGCGTTGCCGTATATGTGCTCTTTACATAATTGCAGCATGGTGGGGTTAGAAGGAGCAATTCTTAACGTTAAATACTCTTTGAAACTATCGCAACAATGTTTTCCAAGTAAATCGTAAACAATTTTAATTCTTTTTGAAGCGTATATTGTAGACCTTTTCAATATTCCCACGTTTGTACTTCACTTTTCGAAAAGAAAAAACAGAACAAGATCGTTCCAAAAAAAAAACTATCATATGTGGATTTGAAATCATGAAGGAACTTCTGCACCACCCTGTATAATATCAATCGTGGTAATAATACAAAGTAAAAGTTTGACTTTTGCTATTTGATGACAAAATGTGAGGTAAACATTAATCTGCTTTATTTGTTTTCATACAAAAATTGTGTTCTGCTGGGGGGACATGGTGACCGATGTAGGTTGATGGTTGCTATAGGTTATCATCTTGAAATCTTCTAGATTAAAGTGGGGGGGGGGGAAAGAATTTTTTTCATTTTCTGGTCAATGGAAGAAGAAGAAAAAAGTCAGATTGGGGGGAGGGGTAAAAAAAAAAGAGAGACCATTTTTCTTTGGACTGCAATGCTCCTTATCGATGATTTTCACTGTGTTCAACTATCCGCGATAGTTGCCGTTCCCCCGCCGCTCAATATAAGGTCCAATTCACTGTCTGATGACAATGGATTTTGGAAGGCTTGGCTGGTCCCAACTCCAACAAACCCACCTTCGCAGAATATATATAAACTTTTCGATCCATTTCTCAGGCACCAGCGAGCGAGCGCCGTGCGGTTGGGTGTTTGTGAAGTTTCCGCTTCCAAGTGTCCCCGTTTGGAAGGGGTCCAAAACTTTTCCTGGACCTGACGCACGTGCCTTCAGGTGTATGTAGCTCCCTCTCTCTCTCTCTCTCGTGTGTGATGTGTAGTCTTTTTGGCTTGGTCCAACACAATTCCTCCTCCATCCTTGTTGCTAAGCAACATAGCAGCATCCGCGCAGCGAACCATGGGCAGGTCCCACGTTGTTGGTTGCTGTGTCGGGCTGTTGCAAAGTGCAATGCCGAAGAAGAAGCGAAAGGTAACCGCTCAGGGCTCGACAGTGTGGGGCCTCTGGTGGTGATGGATGCATGCACCCCGTTTCTGCTCCACCTCAGGACAACACGATGGTGTCACCATGCAGTTGGAGCGGAAGTATTGACAGTTTGGGGTGAGTATCCGGGCATTTTGAACACTCCGAATGACTCCGCTGATGAATTCTTGGTCCTAAATGCAGCATGGAAAGGAATTCCGTATCCTCTCCCCCCCGCCCCTCTTATTTAAAAGAAAAAAATTTTGCTCTTGAAGTTTTATTTGGGAAAAGAAAATTTCGTTGCCCTTGGGATGACTAATCGAGTCAGTGTGGTAGGGGTTGGAGTGTCCGGAATGCTAGGGAAACATTTAATGTGACTGAATAATTTAATTATTGTATTATAATTTGCTGGTGAAAGACATTGTGGTCTCGTCAAGATTAAGTAGCTATAAGATAAGCTGCATTATGGTACGGTTGGTTCAGCTTGGGTTATAGGGATGACGTTGTAAATCAATTATGGTACGTTCAACTTTTGAAACCTTCCTACGGTTAGCTCTTAAGTATTCAGTCGAAAAATTGAGAGCTGAATAAAGATTGGAAACAACTGTTTTGGATCATTGCCTATGGTCGATATTACACATAATCCTGTCTCCGAATAACTTCAAACATGAAGAAAAAGCTTTTATGCTTGGTTAGATGAGATGTTGAAACATGGTGTATTGAAGATAAACTCAAACATAGCAATGCGAATTGAATTTAAAACTTTTTAGACTTGGGCGAGGATTTATTTTTACATTTTTGCTGTCTATACAAAATTGAAACAGCAATTTGTTTTTTTTTACAAAAATCATAAAATTTTATTTATTTTGCAATACGTACAAAATGTCCTATAACAAACCTGTCATGTACTTTTAATTGTTGTTTTATTTTACAAATTTTCGTCTCGTGCAACAACACAAGGAAGAAATTATACAGAGTTGGCAATAATATGGTTATGTAGCTTTTTTTTAAATGAACACTTATAGATTTACTGTTTAAAAACAGGTAACTTTCTAATATATACAGAAATAGGGAGAGAATTTCACTTGGTGAAATTATTATTGTAAGGAAATCGATGGAAAGATTGAAAAGATGTATTGATGGGAATTTTGAGGGTGTGTCTATGTATTCGTCGGGTTACTGCTGCGTACTGTACATAAGTATTAAATTTTTCTTTGCATGTTTCATACAAATATGCTTAAAACCGAAGCATATTAACTAAAATTTGTAGAAAGGTGTTACTTATAAAGATTTTACAATTTAAGATTTTGTTGTCCAAATTGTAAGCTATTGTATAAAATTTGGAAAATAAATTATAAGATAGGTATGAAATTGTAAGAATGGTATCCGAGCTTAGATATCATTCGAGATTTTGTACACAGCATATATGTTTACGTTTGTGTGTGCACTGTATGTAGCATTATAAACTGCATTCATAATGCAGTTTATAAATGCTGCAAATTTTTGCTTTACAATGTAGGCGCAATGCTGATTTATTCTTATTCAACAACAACCAGCAATTTCTAAGTGTTGTTTTTCGAAAGACAACTGACGATGAGAAATTTGTCACTCCGAAACGTGTTTTGTTTATTTTATTTATTTATTTATTTGTTTATTTATTTATTTATTTATATATTTATAATTTTCACGATCCAATTGGATCAAAACAATTACAATGGATATATAAAGATTGAAAATCAAAAGAGGATTAACATTATACACCGTATTTGTATTATACACCGAGTTGACAATTATTGCGTAAGAATGCTGACAGATAAATCGAATCAATAATGGTGATTCGAAGATGCATTTCATTACAACTAAATTATTTTTATATTACAGATAAACAATTTAATTCATGTTCTTAAAAAATAAGTTTTAAAAATTATATTATTTCCTATTTTTTTTGTTTCTACTGTATATTATCGTTTGTCAGCCGTTAACATTCATATACCGCACTTTTGTTGTTGTTGTTGCACTTTGCTAAAAGTAACATGAACGCTAGTTGCATTTGGGAGTTTCAGCACAGCTTTACAAGGCATTAGGTTCTTCCATTTTTAACTCGCCTAGTGCCACCTCACTTACATTTCTCGGAAACATTTCCAAAAAAATAAAAAAGTGGCTCCAGTATAGCATAGTAAAGTGTTTTCAAGGGAAGCCTTCAGTATGGGTCAGCAGTGTAAAAAAAAATAACCATTTGGCTACTAGACTTTTTTTTGGCAGAATTTTTTACATGCATTTCGTGTGTGTCAGAAACACACACACACAAAGCCGAAAACGTTCCACCCAGCTGTTACATTTTTCATCCTCGAATTCACGTTGGGCTTTAGCTCTATAGCTGGCTCAACTACCGGAATTAGAACTGGGAAGCCATTGGCAGTTGGGAAGGGGGTTATTTTGAGCTTGCTTTGCAACTCTTGCGTGTGCTTCAGAGTCTGCTGCTGCTGCTTTGGACCTAGTCTAGACTCAACCACGACAACTTTTAACCAGCGTGGGCTGGGGGCAAAACGCATGGCTTTTCCCCACAGGATTATGAATCGCCCACGGCTTACTCGAGGGTTGAGGCTGATTGCTCGTTCGTGAGATTCGCTGGATTACGGGTGGGTGATTTTTGCTCAGCTCGATGTCGATCAAACGGAAATTTTGCACCACATTAAGTTGGAAAAGTAGATAGGCAGGGACCCGTTTTTTCTCTCTCCGGGCTTTAGGGTAAGATGGGGAAATCCTTTTTAAACTGCTCGCAAGAACGTGATGCGGTTGGCTAATGGAAATGAAGACAGAACTTTTGCACGGTCGCGGAAAGATAGATGGATCACATCACTAATTCGTGGCTGAATAATCATAATAATAATAAGATTAGTTACGTGTATTACGGCCATCTCGTTAAAGTTGATTTGTTTTAGTGATATCGAATCGGTTCAATATTTTGTCGTCGATTTGATTTACATATTTGAGAATGAAAATGTGACGCGTTGTTTTGTTTGCGATTAACATGTTTGCAAACTAGATTTTAAAGCGGACGTGTGGGAACACTCGAGCGGTTCACTTTAGAAACTCTGACCACTAATCACATTGATGTAATACCGAGCAGGATTTAGATAATTGAAGCATGTTAGATGTGGTTACATTTACCTCTTAAAAAACATTGAAGTTGCGTTTGTGTTTCTGAAATACCGGAGGTCACCTCGGAGGGTCACATTCTCGAATATATCGAAATTCTTATGAAATCGCCAAATTTCCATCTATTAATATGAGAACGGCCACCAAACATTGCATATTAGCGATTGGAAATTCGCATAGATAGAAAATAATAATTTTCATGACTTCCTTATGTCATTGTAAACAGTATTATCCAGTATGATTTAAAACTAACTTTTTATAGCAAACTTTTTATAGCGTATATGCAATATGTATTTGTTTTCTTGGTTACTAATTATTGATGTCATTTCATACAAATGTTTGGTTTATATTTGCGATTTTTACGGTCCAAGTTTTTTTTGCATATAAGTTCTCTGAAATTACATAAAATGAAACTTTTCTAAACAGTCTAAACTCTAAAGGACTATCTCCCAATAGGACTACTTTTGTCCGGAACGGATTATTTGCTATTATTAAATGAAGAGCCTGTGTAACAGGGTGCTAAGTAACATTTTTGTTCAAAAATGACTTAGATGCATTTTCGAATGTGTTAGGTGAAGCTCTATTTTCCTAATGCATAAATTTTGCACAAAACAACAATAGGTACAAAGATATCAGTGCAAGAAGTGTCAAGTAGCCCGTAGACAGCATGACAAGATCTGCTCTTTAAACACGGTTTTCGTACTTAATACTTTTTTACACTAGGCCCTTCAAATGTTTCCCCCATTCAGGGACCATCTCTCTGAAGGACCACTTTTTCATGGAACCGTGGGTGGTCCGCTTAGAGAAGTTTCACTGTATTTAGAAAACGTAGATTGCTGACTTGCTGTAAGATTTTTGTTTTTGAATTTTTCTGACTTTCCCGTTTGACCCATTTTGGCGGTTTAAACGAATGAATTTCCATACAAAGAGTACTTTTGTAACTTAAAAGGTATGGTGATTGGCGGACAGCAGGGTTTCGTTTTATCGCGGGAATTTAACATGTAAAGTACGGGAGGAAGATTTGTTCTGCGCACTTTCGTGGCGATTTATAGGGGTGGTGGTTTAACGAAGTTCGACTGTATTAGGTTATATTTCTAGTTGATTACATTATTTCTATAATTGTTTGACTAGAAATTTGAAGCAGCAGTTTGATATCTTCTACGAACATTTTTAGCCAAAGTCTGTTTCGAATCACATAAACGTTATTAACCGAGTCTCGAAAATTTTGTATGTGTAGAAAACCTAATTAGTCGTGCTTAATTTCATGGCATTGTGAAGCCTAATTAAACCTGGCCAAGAAGATAACGACCCAAACTTTTAGTAGTGGTGGTGGCGATGATGAGGGAATCGTGAATCGCGGCACAATGAATAAATTAAAAGGTACCCGTTCCTGGGTTTTCCCCTTTTATTTTTCTTCCCCGTTCTCACTCTTTTTCTTCTTACGCCCTTGTGTTTGTTGTTCTTACCGAAAATTCGCCACCTGCATGCTGAACACGCAAGAAGGAAATTACACTGCATCTATATCTCGCGATTTGGCAAAGGAAATTGAAAACGAAAGTCTCGGTTGCCTACTACTATTAGTAGACAATCTCGCTCGTTATTTCTTTCTCGGTCACGTAGCCTCGCACGCAAAATGGTACAGGACACTGTTTGCACGAGAAAAGAAAATCCTACTTCACTACAGAAATCGAACCGCTTGCAGAACTTGCACTTTAAAGTGCCACCACATCCAATTCGCTTCTTGAAAAACCTCATACGAGGGGGTTCCGTTTCATTTTTCTTCTTCCTTTGGGTGTTGTCACAAATTGTAAGTTTTCACTGTTGGCTTGCTTCGCCGCCCGCAGCGAAATAAGCTATTACGGAAAGAGTACCACAGCACCCATTTTATGGTTTACACTACTCAACCATCGATATAACATTGAATTGGCTCGACACAAGTTTGTTGTTATAGAGACGTTTCAACGTAGATTGGATAGTTGAAGTGATGTTGACTGACCCTTATGTTTGTGTGGTTGAAGAGTACCGGAAATCAAATTACTGCAACTGTTTCTAAATGAACCTAAATAAGGTTATAACTTGAGTAGCAGTGTAATTGGTAACATTGTAGTAGTGACGTCTGTTTCACTTTTAACATCAAAAAGTTTAGAACTTTAGTCCTCTGCCTGTGGTTTTATAATGTTCATCGGGGTAGAAAATTTTCGTATTGACGTTTTAAAACTGTTACATAGAACAGCCAATACGCGATTTATGCAAGTGGTATATGTAATTTTAATATGAAATCAGAGAAGTTCTTATACATGTATTGCAAGAAAATCGTGCGATTTTGTTTCAACTAAGCCTTTATGCAGTAAATAGTCGTGAAGGATTTTTTGTTTTGTTTTGAAACCATGGAAACGGGCCATTGTTGAAACAGTTGCAGGGTGTTTATAACGATAGATTAAAAACATCGTGGCATAGCATTGTTGAAACAAGGTTTTCGTAGCAAGGTGTTCGTAACGATAGATTCAAAACATCGTGACATAACATTGTTGAAGCAAGGTTTTTGCAATAGGGTGTTCATAACGATAGATTCAAAACATCGTGGCATAATGTTTGTTGCTTAGTGGTTACTATGATACTTTCATGTAATAACCATTCGCATAACCACTCAATGACAAAATGTTGGACTTCAAATGTCTTTATCTCGGAATTGACTCAACGTTACCAGTTGAAAAGAGTTGCATCGACTTAGAAAATCGCAGCAGAACGTTGTGTGGTAATTTTGTATCACTAGAGCGTTCTGTTCAGGAGTGTATAGAGTTGATAAACACATTCAAATATACACACCGAAACTTGGAAATTATATCAAAGTAGATGAATGGTCATCTCGTCTAATTTCACTTTATGGCATTGCAAATTTTTGATAAGTGGAGTCACTTAAAAAAATGATGTTTTCAGAATGCCGATCAATGCATCCGAATTGTACTTTTGGTGGCATTGGTCTTCCGCAATGTGCAAAACTTCCTTTTGAAAAGGAAATTTTTATTTTATTTTTTTTTTACTTAAGTAACCTTTAATGTTTAGCTAGAGAAAAAAAAATAGGTAATTTGCGAAATAATTCACGTCAATGAAAATTTGATCACTCGTGTCACGGAGTGTGTTGTTAATGTCCATTTCACTCGACTACGGATAAAGAAATGAGTGCTTATAACGATTTTTGAGGTCTTGCACTAAAATTTCGCCATTAGGAAAATCACTATCCTTACACCATTTTTATTACACCATTTGGCTAAATTGTGGTGGTAATGAGTTTAAATAGCAACTCTTGACTTTTACCTAGCTTTTGCTTATTAACTTGTAAAAATGTAATGCCTCAACATAAAAGCTGAAATTCGGGGAAAAATTAGTATTATTATTATTATTTTTCATAAAAATAATCGATTCGTCGAATTGTAACTTCGCATTATTAACGCTATAAAGTTTGAACCGTAATTTCACTTTGGATAAAATTGTGTGAAATTCAAAAGGGCATTTTTTTTTTGTTTTTGAAATTTATTTTTACTAAGTTTATAAACTTTTTTGAAACAAATTCGAGACAGCTTTTTGAATTATTTTTCTATCATCTTAATTTTTTTGTAGGGTATAAAAAAGTTGTTTTTTATTTTTTTTTTTTTTTTTTTACAGGAAAACGTATTTTTTTAGACTGGGCAATATTTTTGTAGGGATTAATTTTTTCTTCATTTTTCTGAAATAAAAATCATTTTTTTGCAAGGTTCAAGTTGCAGTTACTGGTTTTTTTTTTAACTTCAAACAGTGATGTATGGGCTAAATTTTTTCGCAAAAAAAGTAAATAATGGAATCGTTGTTTCAATGGTAGTATCTTATTTTTTGTCCTTCAACGGTTGAGTTACATTTATTGGCAACAGCTTGCAGCTTTCCCATTGTGTTAAGGCTTATCATCCATGTTAGTGCATCATAACACGATGCACAATTTATTTTATATCACATTTCCTATACACGAACTTTGTGGACCTACATATTTGATGTTTTGTTTTGTTTTTAATCTTTTAAATGGCTTTCCTAAATCCATTGAATGTTTAACAACCAAATAGAAGCCATTTATCGTTATACATATCTACCCCGTAAAAAACACACAAAAAGTCATAACTATAAAAAGGAATTGTTATGACTCGTTAAATTACAGCAGATGCTGTTTGTTGTCATAATAGTAAAAATTTTACACTAAAATTAAAATATATAAAAAAAAATTGGGGTGTGTTTAAAATGGTTATGGGGTCTCGTAAAAACGACATCTTCGCACGTGATAAAATATGTATAGCCTCGCGATAAGCTGAATACAAAACAACTTGGTTAGTAGGTTAATTGTTTTGTATCGATTTTGGGTATCGGCTAATCGATGATAGTTTGCGCCAAAGTTTTGAAATGATCACATTTGCATGATTGCTTATTTTCGGCTTCTGGTGGTTGGGAACGGTGTAATTAGCGGTGTAAAGTCGGTGTGTGTCGTGTTGAAATTAAAAGTTAAACTCTTTATCGTATGAACATTACCACGTATTGGAGTTGTTCCATGTGATATTTGCAAATTGGAACAATTTAGTCCAAATTTGCTGTAGGTCCTCGATGACTATTATACAGAAATTCAGTTGTAGGTATGTTTGCTATGGAAAATTATTGTCATTATTACCACCGAACAGCAGTAATTGTGGTATTATAAATATTTCATACTGGTGTTTACCAAGTCAACTATGATGAAAGTTAACTATGATGAAAGTCAACTAACCCGTTGGTGGTTAATGTGAATGGATATTAATTTTCAAGACTACGTACCGTAGTCATCAAACATTACATCAAACATCAACCCATTAAAACCACATTATCTGACGACAACCAATAATTTTTTTTATTGTGAAAGTAAAGTCAGCTTAATGTTGGACAGATGACTTAATATCATTGTATGATCATTTGACTTGAACTTTGGAATTTCTTTTAGTTGTTTCAGTAGGTCGGTGTGCTCTTTAAAAATTGTATCTCTACTTTCAGTTGTAATGTACTATAGTCATAACTACTTTCATTTTATGTATTCTTGTACAGTATTCGTTATATACAGTCATCGTAACACACATGCACACTAATAAACTTATGAGTGAATAATGATCGATTCAAGTCACTTCTCTTTTCGATTCTGCTCTCCTAGCGCTAGACAATGATGCTGCGGATCACCGAGTCAACTTTGATTCACGTATCAATTAGATTGTGTTTAATGGTCTGGAAAAATCCATAATACGACATTGCTTATATCCCATTTTCATCAGTTTAAAGGTGCTGACCTGTTTCCTTTTTTAAGGAATACTGGTTTTCTAAATTTTCATTTTCAATTCGAGTTAAAGAATATTCACCAAATTTGAAATGTATTGTATTCTTATTAGAATATTAGCTGTATGACGTCAACATTGACGGATGTTAGAATTGTGGTAAGCCTCATTGTTGTTGTATTTTTAGTATTATCTATTAACCCGTTACTAACAACAAATGGCGTTATATTCACACACACATATACATAGGAGATTCAAAATCGAAATTGTATACTTATTTCTGAGGTATAACTTTATGATGGTTTATTAATATGTAGCGATGTTGTATAGGTTAATACTTTATAAGCTAGCTTGCTATTTCATGTGTACATGAACAAAAAATTTGAAAAAACTACTATCTGACAAGGTAATAATACTCCTGCTGCGTAATACGAGTGTTTGCAATAAATGTACTTTTTTTAATAGGTCGTTTGATCGACTTAATAAAGAAACAATGTCGTAACTGTGTGTAAATGACATTGTAACAACGAGAGAATCACTTACAAACACATAAAATGTTGAAAGTGTGTGCCATTCTGCGAAATTTAGTACATAAGCGAGAGTGTTGTTTATACATCATTTGAGTGAATCTCCATGCTGCGCTGCGCAAGGAGAAATCGAAGAAAAAAACGTGAAACAAGTTTCAAAGTTCCAGGCCTCAACGACGCCATTTCGCAAAAACAAACTTTTACACGATCGAGTGCAATTACGCTTCACATACCATCATGGTCACGAAGTCATAACCCATTGTAAAGTGGTACATTTATCGCAAACACCCTATAAATTAGCCATCATGTTTAACCTAAAACTGCATAGTAATTTTTTGCTATGTAATATCATAGTGTTAAAAGTGGTAAAAAAGTACAAGTGACGGATTGTCTGCTGCCGTATTGCACTTCATTCTTGTCTTTGGTTAATTTTAGTTCAGTTTTTTTGTTTGTTTGTTTAGTTTTTATATCATAGTAAGCTATTTAATCCGCTAACACTTTGTTTATATACTGATGAAAAAAAACAAAAGGTCTAGAGTTGCAGTTATTAGCAAAGTTGGCATTCTTATCTCGTCGCAGCAGCCCTCTTGAAAGGGAAGCTAGTTGGCATTTGTGGAGGACATCCTAATGGGGGTTTAAGTGTTTTCTGAAGTCTTAATTCTTGGATGCTGTTTGCTGAATCCACTCCAAGTCTTCGTCATAAACGATCCCACTTAAACCACAGGTTGGATTTCACCAATCGGAACTATTGTGGGCTCGAAATGCAATCAAGCGGCTAGCCCTAGCGGAACTGTTTGCAGATCGCCCGCCACTGTTTGATTTTGGTCGTTGAAAGTAAACCCAAACAAACGACTTGTTAGGAAGTTGGGGGCAAATCGATGATTTCCCTCCAGTGTGTTTCAAATAATAAACAGGTTCGATGCATTTGTCATAGTTGTTCGGTAAAGGCTGCACTGCGCTAATCAAGAACCTTCATGGATTGAAAACCGATCCCCCCTTATTAACGATGGCTGAATGGCTTGATAAACACGCTGCGGTGGCGTAATTTAGAGATCGCAAGCTCGTTAATCACGATACTAGTTTGGTAATTGAGGCATTAATTATTATAAGGTTAGTTATGTGTTGTTGTTTTATACTTTGGAAATTGTAGCTTAGCTCGAATGATGATAATGATCCCTTGACTGTTCCGCTTAACCATCATACGCTTGGGCTGGTTTTTCAACTACGGTTTTCAATGGCTTTAGTTTCCACAAATGGGTATTTATTTTTCAAAAAGTGTGGGTTTTTTTTTCCAGGGAACATTAATTTTAATGTACAATAATTAATGCGGGGAGGGATTGAAATATGAAATTTATGCTTTTCTCGATCGGGATATTGTTTATTGATTGAACTTCGTCCCATTGGAACACTGAATGAAAAGAGATAGAGCTACAATCTGGACATAGTTGCATCAATAATTTTGAAATTGAAATAACAAGAACAACAAAACAAACAAATGCATACAATATCAAGTATGGAGTATATGATCGAAAAAAATTGGAAAAATCGTCATGCGCATCGAATGACATTTTCAATAAAATGATCGGCTTTATGATACCATGTGGGTCTGATAAAATTGCAAAATGATATCAGCATTCTGCAATCAGGAGTGGAATGTTTTGAATCACTTTACCCGTATGTTGCTGATAAAAACCAACAAACATGCAATTCAAGGTAGCTTCAGTTTTGATGCAAACAAAATGTAGGTCATTTCTGATCATTTATGATTAGATTTTGTAATATTGTAAAGTGTTTACTGCAACAAAAAAAAACAACACAACAACAATGTTTTCGATTTGTTATATATACTGTATATATAATATAAAACAAAACGAAAGAAGACCGCGAATCTGCTGAAAACAGGGATTAGTTATCATTAACCTTAACTAACCTAAAAGGCCTGGTGTAAAAGAGTGTTGAGTGAATTTTTCTCAAAATTGTTGTAAAAACATTTTCGAATGTGTTAGGTGCAATTCTACCTTTGTGACGCATAATTTTCAACAAAATAACAGTATGTGCAAAGATAATAGTGCAAGAAGTTTGAAATAGTCCTTGGATAACAAGATAAGTTCAGATCTTTAAACGCGTTTTGCTCGAAATTGTAAAAATGTTACTTAACGCTTTTTTACATCAGGCCCGTCAATTGTGTAGTTTCATACTTTGCCAAAATAGGCAAAGCAGTATGCTATTATTCTTTCAGTGAGATTTGACTTGTGGATTTTGTACATCTGCTTCAATACGTTGACTGAGCTTAAATTGACATAGTTGATCAACCCCAATTATGGCTGATAAAATTGGATTTTTTTTCTAATGAGCAGCATAAACTGCATAACGCTAAACTTGTTAATTTTCAATTTTGTGGCACCCATGCTTGAAATGGCTTTAAATAATGTAACATGCCCAAATAAGTGACATGGCCAGAACAAGGACTAAAGCGGCAGTTGTTTTCGATAGCTCCATTAATTATCGCTTCAGAGAAAGTTGAAGCATTATTCACTGCTAAAGTAATCATGTTATGTACACTATGCCATACAAAATTGAATACCGACGATATATTCATCTTACAATTTTATTTAAACAAAAATAGTACATGAACTGGTTAAAGGGTATGACATATTACGAGCATACATTATTGGAGGTGTCTTAAACAAAACAAATACAGTTTGTGTATATTTTTATGAATTTGTACACGTGATTGGCAATGTATAGACTCTAGAATTGCCAAGTTTAGTTTAGGCATTGTATGAAATCTGCCTTGAAGTCGCGTTTAAATCTTACCTAAAGTAGGTTATGAGTGATTTGTGAGTTTCTACAAGTACATACGAAATAAAAAGACTACGGATTACATACAAAAACAAGACTCGATGGATTTTGATGAATGGGTTGTCTATGGATTCGTCTTAGTTTAGCGAGTGACACTGGCTATATGCCGTTAATGAAAAACTAATATTACGGAAGCCATATGCCAGTGTATAAAGAGGATGTACTTGTTTTAGAGGAATTATTGTTAACTAATTTAAACCTTAATTAGCCTAAACAGATACAAGATGTTATTACACTAAGATGCGAGGCAGTTTATGGAATACCTGGATTCTATACATTGCCGGTAACATTTAGATTTTTTAATTTTTCAAAATATGTATTGTTTTCACAGATACAATTACACTGTGTATTTATCATACTGTATATTGATATAAATTTCAAAATGACTTAGACGAAAATCAATCAAGCGGTGGTTTATCGCACTTTAGGACTTTGGAGTGAATTATCTTGATAATAATGTGAACTCTGAACAACACGAGTGAATTGTATAAACTAAAAAATTATCTTCATCATATCAGTTTGGGCAATCTTTTATTTTTTTTCAATTGGGTGTGTAACATTTCAGGTTTCATGTTTGTTTTGTAAATCAGTCTACTACTGAACTGTGAAAGTTGCTGTTTGAATTTTGCCAGTGTTTTTCGCAGCTAAAATCGATCGATAGAAAGTTTACCTACCAGCAGCTTACTGGTAAGCATAATTAGCTAAAAATGGAATTTAGTGATAAATGCAACGTAATTCTCTGAGGGATAAACAGCCCCAAATAGTTTTATCTTATCGTTCCAATCCACAAAATCCACGTGTTTCATGTGAAATAAACAGGTTTACCAATAGTGTTTCGCTTTGGTTTTTGTACTTATAATTCGTTGGCGGTTGTTTGCATGTGGTACACTTGATTTTCTGAGAGATTCGAAACTGAGGTTTGTTAAATGGATTTTTATGTCAAAACGACGTTTGGTGACATGTAAACAGTTTGATTTTATCTTCTTTTTTGTGTGTGTGTGTGTTTTTAACTTATTTTTTGTTTGTGTGTATCAACACTCTGCAGCTTCAACTTCACAAAACTTCTTTAAAAACTTAGAGATTTTAAGATTTGTTATTAAGTTGTGTCAGCGATATTCACAGATTACATGTTAGTCACGGTAGTACAACATACATAACGTGACGCAAATTTAAATTACCATACCAACCAAGGGGGCAAATTCAAATTACAACAATGAACTGCATGAACATAAGTTGTAAGTAATCTAGCCATCCCGTAGTTACCATACCAACCACGGGGGTTAATTTCTAGTAATTAATAATGCCCGTCAAGGTGAGTGAAAGGAGGAGGAAATACTTCATTGTTGAAACTAAAAGCGAAATTATAAGTGAGTGAACTTTGTAAATCGTCTTCATTATATGAACTGATTTGAAAATACATTTTACTTTATTATGGAACGCATTATTGATATTATTGAACGTTTGTCAAAAATGGAAGACTAAACATTTGGCACAAATTAGGCACTTTATAGGGTAAACTGAAGTTCATACAACGTATTTTCTTATAGCAGGTTGCTCTTTGTGCCAATGAAATTCGTTATATGAGGCGAACTTGCAATTTGTTCGTGTGTGTTTTTTTTAATTTACTTATATTTTTATTTAATCTAGACTTCCGCCCGAATTGGAACAGCGTCGTGCAAGGGAACTGGCTAACGCTTGTCACGGGGCCTTGCTGGAACGACCGGCAACATTTGCTGCCTATGGGTCACCGGCGGGTTGTTCTCTTATGGAGGCCCGGGAACGGTTCGAGCCTTCGAGTACCGACATTCACATGGTGAGGACAGACTGGCAGCCTCGCCACTGGCTTATGATAGCATTGGTGTTGCTCGTCGCCGCTTCCATTAGTGTTGGTGTAGCAGTGTCAGTGGCTTACGCTGGGGACAGGGTTTCTACAAGTGACGATCAAGAGACCATCGTGGGTAGAAGTCCCGGACAATCCGAAGACGTCGAAGGAACTGGCAACAAGTACAAGGGCCCTTCCACCGTGCCAGTGGTGTCGTCCATCGAGATATTGCAGCAAGTGCCGCTCATTGACGGGTGAGTGCTTTCTTTACTTGTGTCGTTTGTTTCTCGTTCTTTCTTCGCTTGTCATGTCGCTTTTGCGGCAGTTTTATATGCTGAGCCAGCAGCTTGATGCTGAGGTCATCAAAGGGACCAAAAGGCACTTGCAGTGTCACTGTGCGAACGAACGGTTGCTTCAACACGCAGCCTTCAGTTGCTGCTGAAAAGTCAGCTGGATGTGGGTCGTAAATTTGAGGGAAGTTGTAAAAGCTGCAATTTGTTGTAGATAGTGGATTTTGGTGTATTTATTTCGGCATCATCATTAAAGTTGCCGTAAAGCTTGTGGTAATAATGCAAGAGGGGTAATGAATACTAGCCATGGCCTTTGAGATGGTAGGGTGCATATCTAATACATTAGAATTGAAGCCAGGTCATTTTTCGGACGTCGTCTTTCGCTCTTCGTTTTATGTCATTTTTAAAAACGGCGCGACACTGTTTTGCATGGCCACAAAGACATCCATAATGCGGAGCATTAATATGTTTTCTTATCAAGATGATAGACCAACTTTACGTTCCTATACAGTACACTCAGAACTTCCTTTCGGAACTTCCTCTTGGAATGACTACTTAAGAGTGTTTTATAATTTAAACGCATTTTTTAAAAAACATTACTGCTTTAGTTTATCTTGAATGTTGTGATCACATTGAGGATTAAAAGAAATGCGGATTACTATTGCCTGCATTAGGCTTGTATTATGCTTGTAGAGTGGAAGTTTTGAGATAAAAAATTTAAAAGTGAGTTACCATGGTTGCACGGAAACCATATAACCTACTTTAAAATTTATTATAGTCGGGTTTCATTAACGTATAGTTGTGTTTTTATAACTATGATGTATATCAATAAGTTTAAAACATAGATACTGGTGCCTACTGTACTTCCACGGTGAAGACTTTCGCTTTTAAATTAACTGTTGCGACGAAATTACATAGAGGCAACTTTCGGTTAAGAAACTATGGAGTTATAAGTTAAGTTCACCTAACTTACAACTCCATGCTATAACAAACACCATAGTCCATACAAGTAACTTGTGCAATTCTTTTCTCATTTTATGAGGAGGTAACCCATGCTATAGCTGTCATGATGCACTCCGATTTGGGATCTTCCTTTTAATCTTTGTTCACTCGCATTGATATGATTGCTGTGATTTTCCTTGTGTGTTTTCACTTGTTTTCAATGGAAACATTCTTCCACGGAAAGATAGAGGGACAGAGAGAGACTTGCCTGTTATACAGTATAGTTTAGTTTAATGGTATGCATCATTAAATAATATAAAAGCCAAGTGTTTTTTTCTCTATCTCTCTCTCTGCACCTCTTTCCGTGCTAGAATGTTTCAATAACAACAACTAAAAACGACCGTAAACATAACATAATAAATGTGTTACCATAACAACACAAACATAGGCAATAACTAATAAGATGAAGTAAACACTAACTCTAACAAATGTTGCAAAGCAACATGAGTTAAATCAATGAATTATGTTTATGAATTGAATCGATGATGATATGTTTATGAAAGATTCCCGTCATTTTTGACGGGCATACAGCTAGTTGGTTTATACAATAAAACATAATACATTATAATAACGCCAACTGTATAGGTAGGTCATTCGATGTTTAATAGGCCTACGTGATTTTTAAAATGGTTTAAATTGCTGCTAATTTACTGTATATAAAATAGATATCACAAATTGCCTCGGAATGCAAGGTACGCATAGCGAACAAAATGTATAACGAAGATCATCTTAAACTAGGGTTCGTAAATCGAGAATTGCCTGCATGGGATTTTTTAAGTTTAATTTTATTTTACTGGAAATTTTAAGTTCTCTTAGAGTGAAGTTGCATTGCGTTAACTTCGCCGAAATTAACTTCTCTTCGTGTGAAATCTGGTTAATAGATTTTTGTTTTCAGCACATAGTTAACGACCATATTAGCCAGCTTTTTGTTGATCTTTTTTGCCTGTTTTTATTTGTTTTCTTCGTTATACTGTATATTAACATCACTCTGTGTGTGGGCTTTACAGTCATTATTTATGCTTGCTATCTCTCCACTGCTGTCTAAAATGTGTGCATGGACAAAAAAAAACACTTTATATTTTTTTTTTCAGTTGAACCTTAACATGCTTATTATGCCAAGAATTATGAAGCAGAATATGCTCACAAGAGTAAAAGAATGAATGTACTGCACGTGGACTTGTCAACCAAAAAAAAAAATAAAATAAAAATGTCCGTGCTTAGATTTTTATAATTTTACGTTGGTGAATTTGAAAAGCGTCATAGAGACCATTTTCGATGTTGAAACATTTTGGTGAGATGGTTGTTGGCTTTTGTTTATTGTGCTTTACCAAACTAGTGTCGCACAATGCTTTCACAACTCTGTGACACAATGGGGAAATGTTCCGCGAGGCTATTAAGATGCAAAATGTACCTTGAATTTGCAATGCCTTTGCACCCCATATTTCTCTTTTTTTTCTTTACTACTCGATGTTATGTCGACTATAAAGTGGCCATTCTAGTTAGCTATTTACAAAGGCTTATTATTTCAAGTAGATGTTGGACATTGCTTGTTAGTATGCAGTCAAGCCTTTATTTTGTGCAGACGTAACTCTCGTTAACTCGTTGTGTGAACAGCATTTCACCCTACAAAGTGTCTAAAATTTCCATAACGTCACTTTTTGACATACTTTCTATAATAAATTTTTAATTTGTTACAAGTAACCCATATGATTTTACAAAGTTCACTTTCATCTCAGTTTGGTATTTTTTAATTTTGGTGTTAATTTCAAAAGTAACACTTTAGACATTTCTTCTTTCTTAAACTTACTTTTGGAAGCATGCGTTATTATTATTAGTTCTAAAAAATTTGAAACTTAATGTTTGAGAAGAAATTGTTCACAGAAACATAATCAATACAAGAGTTGTCAAGTAACAGACGACAGTTTTCGTTATGGGGCCCACTGAACGGTATTCGTTGTGAGAGTGGGAGTACGAAGGGAGTTCATAGTCGTACGAAGAAAAAATGTATCTTTGAAATCGTTCGTTGTGTGAAATATAGTTAAAGGAGTAGATCGTTGTAGGAAGCTCGGCAATCTTTGAATAACACTTGTTTTGAAGGAACATGACGATTACTAGTATAACTATTACCAGTATATGTATGTATGTGTGTGTGTAT
>JAQIWH010003138.1:0-21187 GCA_034695005.1 Cryptops parisi | reverse complement strand
AACACTCGGCAAACTAAACCTCGATTTTAGCTGTCGCCACTTTGTTCGACTGACTCTAGTCAAACTTCCATCTACCGGGAAAATATTTAACGAATCTATCGCAAATGACGTCAAAAGTAGCGAAAAGAGTGTTGCTCTACAGCAACATTGCCAGGATAAGAACATAAGTTAATAAAACAATTTTTTGCGCCTTTACAAAGTCATGTTGCTTGTAAGCAACATTGTCGAATAAAGGGCTAATGCTCGTAAGAGAGCACCGAGTTCTGCTATTATGCGTTTTTGTGTGGTCGTTCATGAGTAAACCATGGTTTTCCGTTTCATCTAAATTTTGATTTCGGCAATCCGGTGTGAATACTGAGTCTTAGTCAACTCAATGCAGTTTTCTTATTATGCGATTTTTGAGGAATTGGAATTTCGATTTTCATGCGATTTTTTAATGATGAAATTTTTTAGTCATTTTACTTAGGAGGTTTTCGAGTGAATGCGAAGTTTGAGTATATCAACTTTTTATAACTTCTACTGTCATATTAACAACGACAGACCTCTTTAAACCGCCACCCTTGGTACTCGATAAGAGTTGGTGTTCAACGAGGGTGGTGGTTTAAAGAGGTCGGATTAATGTGTAAGAAGATACATAATTTTTCGTCTTAAGTGGCATAAAGTCAACTAAAATGATATGTTTGTATGACAACCTGTTAAAAATTTATAAGTACTTTTGGTGGAAAAATTTGTGGGAGCAGACAATCTACAGTTAAAATTAAAAGGTATTTTTTGATTAGACACCCGACCTCTCGTGCTACGTTACTATTTGCTTGTACTCGGTTATACGTTTTGCAGGTTAGGTTAGAGAAAAAACAAAAAATGTATTAAAAGTTACGATTTTTTTCCTAATCTAACCTGCAAAATAAACCCAAAACCAAATACAAGCAAAACAGGTTGGGCGTGTAATCGAAAAGTACCAAATAGAGCTGTATTTAATAATAATTCAGTTTTGAAATTTGCGCCTTGAAATTTGCAGTTTTGAAATTTGTGCGCATTCCCGTGGCGCATTTTTCTTATTATTGTTGTCGTGTTTGGACGTTAGATGACGCGACAAGTATTAACTTGATAATAATTTTATATTTTTAATATAAACTTTAAAATAAATTTTGTTTTTATTTAGGTACTTTGTTTTCTACATTAAAACTTCGACATTATTCTGCTTTGTTTCGCTGTTTATTTCAATTGCTAGATTGCAGTTTTCCATGAACGAGGGCGCCAGTTGTATTGAAAACAGGTTCAATTTTTTTAGCATAGCACGACGATCAATTTTGCTTCCTAATCATTAGTAACGAATTTTACTCAGCTGTTAAAAGCCATCTAATAGTTCTAATTAACACTTAACAGATATATATTTTGTTTAAAAATGATGTACATAAACCTGATGCTTCCAAATAAACATACCACCTATTCGTAATGTATGACAAGGGAATCCAAAGGCTAGAAGACAGGTAGTCACTGTTGTTATTGCTTTTGGCTAAACTTGCTTATTAGAAAGTCATTATAATATTTGTGTAATAATATTAACATTAAAAATTGCTATAATTGATATTTAATATCATCCTAAAACACTTGTCAATAACAATCCTATAATGTTACACACATGTCAAAATCTGATAAAGTTCAGTAGTGACATGGAAAGAATATTGATTACATTATTATTATTTTTAATTGATTTATTAACAATGTTAGTCTTTTAATGTACGAATGTTAGATTAATGTTGGATTTTTTGTTTTGTATTGTAGTGGTTGTTATCGACTCGGAACGAAGTCATTGTCGGTTATATATGGAAGATATGAAAAGAAATAATGACAGGTGAATATAATATTGTCGTAATGATGTTTCCTGTCAGTTACATGTAATATGATATAAAAAATAATAACTGTTTGCAATGAGCTTTATTTTAATTTATATACAGTCGAGTTTAATGAGTTCAAGGACAGGCACAAAGCTCTATATGGGAAAAACGCCCATGAACAGGACTTTATATTTTTTGGTACTTTTCGATTAGACACCCAACCTCTCTAGTGTTGCTTGTACTTTGATTATGGGCTTATTTTACAGGTTAGAGAAAAAAAACAAAAAACGTATTAAATGATGATTTATTTTTGTTTCATAACCTGACCTGCAAAATAAACCTGTAACCAAGTAGCAACGCTTGAGAGGTTGGGTGTCTAATCGAAAAAGTACCACTATTTTCATTACACAATCTTTATGGATAAAAAAAAATAAATACAACAACGATGAAAAATAACAACAAATATAATAAATGGACTATTTTTATCGTAGATGAAGACGAAAGCATTGGCCATATTTGGCGTGGATTCGGTGACAGCATCATCGTCACACCCATACACGAAATCAAGAAAGTGAAGAAAGTCGCCCTCGGACAAACTCATTCGCTCATATTAACCGAAGATGGTGAAATTTACGGAGTGGGTAGCAACACTCATGGTACGTCTTCCATTTCGAATCATTACGACTCGGTCGTGCTTTGTAATTTTTACGAACTTTCTTTTGCATAAGTGGAACGAATGCTTGGGGGAAATTTAATGTCATTTTGTTTTAGCGAATGAGTTATATTTTGTGATTGGCAGGCCAACTTGGAAATGGAAAAGTATCCGCTAAAGGTTTCGACGAACCGATCAAAGTCGAAGCTCTTCAGGATAAATTCGTTCGAGACGTTGCGTGCGGCCCGCGACACTCGGGCGCCGTTCTCTTCAACGGAGATGTTTACATGTGGGGTAACAACGACAACGGACAGTGCGGGGTCGAAGAAAAACAGATCAGCACGCCCCAACACGTCACGTTCGAACGCTGCCAAGAAGATTGCGTTCACGGCAAGAAACGGTGGACGGACGTCATCAGCATCCTGCAAATCAGTTGCGGTGATCAACACACGGCAGCGTTGTCCGAGCGAAACGAAATCTGGGTTTGGGGCAGTGGGATTGCGTTAGGGTTGACCAACGTTGACCACGTCAGTCGACCGACTCGTCTCGAATTTTTTCTCGGACGGAAAGCATTGTCGGTGGTGTGCGGCGGAAATCACACGTTGGCGGTGATATCGGCGAATTCGAAAGAGGCGTCGGTGACGAACGGAGATGCGACGTCCGATCTGCTGTGTCCGTGGTGTAATATGGAGATGTTGGGACGTCACTTGGCTAACGTCAGCGACGATGCCATTTGCCCGTTGGGACTTCCCATCCAAAGCCCGCCCGAGAAAATATCCCAGCTGGAGGAAGAGATTTTAAACGACTGCAAAAACCAGCAGAATTTGGTGAACGTGACCGCGAACAGCAACGGCAGCGAGTTGACGCACAACGAAAGCGTCGAGTTTCAGAACGTTGAGTTGTCGCCCACGGAACAAGTTGCGGAGAACGGGAAAGAGAACAGCAACTGGGAGTTGCTGGAGAATTCGAAATCGATTCAGTCGACCGAAGTTAAGATTCCCGTGCGAGCAGCTTTGAAAGCGAAACTGTTACGCAGCATGTCGGAATCCGGCGTGGGTACGAAAATCCTCGCAACGGCGAAAACGATCGAGTTGGCCACCTCCGAAGTTGTCAAGTTGAGAAGTCGATCGGAAAGCATCGCCGAAGGCTGCGAGGTGGAGAAAAGCGAATCGACGGAAGCGACGACGAACGATGATGTCATCGTGGAGACGGATGACGTGGAACAAAGTCCCACTCCCGAACAGCGGCCGAAAAGCGGTTCTCTGATCGACACGCAGTCCGCTAAAGAGTATCTTGCGCAACGACTGTCCAGCATTGCCAGCGCGATGTCTCCGAGTGCGTTGACCAATTCCAAGGAGCCCGTATTTGTGTACGAAGCGACGACCGAGGCCCTCCGCCAGAACGTCGGCACGCTGACTAACATGGTAATGTCGGGCGTCGTTTCCGGGGTGAAGAACACGGTCGACAGGTTCGGTTTCGTCTCTCGCCACCTGAGCAAGGAGTATGACGTTCACTCTGCATCGTCCAGTTTCGACGGAGAGGAATTCGAGATTATCGAGGACAACGGCGAACTGGTCTACATGACCTACTCTCCTCAACTGACGAAGAAGATGAGCTTCACGGCACGTGCGCATTCGCTCAAGACGGAGCTGAAGCGGAAGATGTCGCGATCGAGCCGAGTGGGAAGTTTGGACACGTCGCTGAACGATACCCACGACGCGGGTTTCTTCGCCAGCCTCCCGTGGACGGAGCTGAGCGACGACGAGTGCGCCATGTTGAACACGGAACTGTGGACTTGGGGCAAAGGAAACATGGGGCAGTTGGGACAGGGCGATGGAATGGACAGGTGAGGTCGCTTCTTCATACTAGTGAAATGTCCCAAAAATACAGTCGTTCAGAAAATAACGGTGATCATTTGTTTCCAATAACCGCAGGTTACAACCATGTTGCATCAAAGTGTTGAGCAGTCAACACGTCGTCAAAGTGGTTGCTGGCATGTGTCATTCGTTGGCGCTGACAGCGGGTGGACATGTTTTTGCATGGGGTTACAATTCGCACGGACAACTGGGGAATCCAAACTATACTGTACCGTCTTATTCGCCGCAACTGATTCAGGTAACAGCAAAATATATACATATATATAAATTACTTAAACATAATTTATTTTTCTCACTAACTGTCTTATGGCTGAAAACGTTTTCATCAGTGTGTCTATTATATTGTAACACTATATATATATATATATATATATCGTTCATTTCAATGAGCATGTTTTTCAGTATCGCTTGATTAACGCATTATATGATCTTTCCATTGTATTGCTAAACGTTGTTCCTACGAAGCCATTGATAACCCAATCATTATTGGTTACATTTTGTTTTGTTTTTCCGGTAGGACAAAAAGTCACACGATCACGAGTTGTCTGTAGTATTTTATATTTTCAAACGAGAGACAAAATGAACGTGACTTTTTGATCGCTACTATGATTTTTCCTATTGCATGTGTATTTTTTCATATTTGGTGGTTTGATTGTTCTTATAGCTTCGAGAAAAGTCTGATCCTAGAAAAATCCCTTCGACCCAGGTATTATATGAAACTTTTCTTAACGCTGATTACCGTTGATTAACTTTGCTGCTTTTGTTTGTTGCCTTGGATTGTTCCTTAAACGTACGCCTAATCGTTAGTTGAATCGTTCGTTGACGAGATCGTCTTTGCGTAAAATTTCATGCCCAGAAAACGCCATTCGATTTATGGAATCGTGTTTACGAAAATCCTTAATCCAAACAGATAAATAGATAAATTGGGAAACAAAAATAGTTGTACAGGGTGTCTGAAAATTAGCTTTGCAACTTTATGGATGTTGTATATGTAAACATAGATAAAGATAAGACATTCAGATGTATATAACTCGATGAGTTGAACATTACTAAATATATTAATATAAATAAAGTATATTATATTATGCTAAATTTAATGAAAAAATAATAAATATGGCATTTATTGGTTTTGTCATGAAATTTTATGCAGTGCAGTTCAGTTCGCCAATTTTACTAAAATCACTAATTATGATTTTGATTGACGATAGCTCGATTCCAGCGCGTTCGTATGGGACGTTGCTGCTGGAAACAAACATTCGGTTCTATTGGCGGAACGTGGCGTTCAAACAGGGATCTACTACTGTGGAAAACAAGAAGGGTGCGTTGATTTGATTTCATATCAGTTTTTACTAGAAGTGAAGCCATCAGTGATGAGACCCAGTTGAGTATCACGTGATGTTGAAAGAAAACCAATGGCTGTTGCGGTAATAGTTTCTTAGCCAGTGGCTATCGAGGGAACAGCCACGGATTGTTATGGAAATAGTCACTATTGCTAATTATTTATTTATGTAGAGGTTCAATGTCAGATTTTTAATTGTTTATATCAAACTTTAGTTTTAGTAATTTCTCGTTAGACTATAGTTACAATTTGTAAAATTGAGTGTTATTTTTTTGGCATCGCTTAACCAGGCCATTACCTGGTTCTGATGTTAACAGGTAAGGCATGATTTCTAACAATATTTTTGTAATGTGTAAAATTAAAGTTGAGGGAGATGATTTTATTATAAATAAAAACTTATACAAAAAAAAAACAAGTTTAATTTTATTATAGGTACGCAATGCGTACTACGCATTAGAGTATGAGAAATTGTGGGTCATTTCTTTTGTACTTGATGAATTTATAAATTCATAATGTACTAATGAAAAAATAAAATGACCGTTATTTTAATATTTTTTATTAAATTCAATAAATTTTTATTTCAGTACCGTTCCATTATCGGGTGCCATTGGAACTTCGCAACCGTTATTGGTACCGATTATCGAAAACGTAAGCATAAATAAATCTATTGACGCGGGGTGTCCACTATGAGATGCCAACATTTTAATCGAAT
The DNA here is from genome assembly GCA_034695005.1 of Cryptops parisi. Taxonomy (NCBI): domain Eukaryota; kingdom Metazoa; phylum Arthropoda; class Chilopoda; order Scolopendromorpha; family Cryptopidae; genus Cryptops; species Cryptops parisi. The sequence continues at coordinate 14,769 of JAQIWH010003138.1, read as the reverse complement.
AAAACAAATACAACATCAATGGGTGCTTTTGGTTGCACAAAGAATGTCCTAGATGGCAGTCTGATGCCTTGTGTTCGACAAAATTCCTCTGTGACCTGCATTTGTTTCTGCATACCACCACACAACCTGTACTAGGTTGTTCGGAGTCTCCATTTTGGAAAACGACTTTCTGCAGCCACTGCGGAAAGTCACTATGTGTAACTTGCCAGGTTACACATTCGTGTAACCTGATATGAGAAAATAATGCACTCGCCAAATGTTGACATCTCATGGTGGACACCCTGTATAACATCAAAATGCTTACACTTGGGACATGTTGTTTGATGAGTGAAAATTTAATGCACAAACAGGATTTTGTAGTACGGCAAGTGTTTGCAGGTGGATTCTTGTGTAGCTGCATCGCGGACAGCACCAATATTGCTCATCTCATCGCCATACGTGAACTCGCCGCTTCCGAACGATGTTTCTACCAAACGCTAACGCTTCTCAACGAAACGGTTTTAGAACCACTATCCAAAAATTGTAAAAGCCTGACTACATTTAGAATTATTTTTGCTTCTGAATATAGTTTATATCATGTTGATGTTATTTTGTTTTTTCGCTAGCCTCTTACGCGACGATTTCTTCATCACCGTATGGATCGTATGTTCAGGATGTGTTGAAAACATTCAAGGATTTATGGGAACAAACTGCGCGTAACAATCTCATATTGGGTACGATGCTTCAACGTCCACCGCACGAAGTGAACATCCTACGTCTGACCGAACGTGTCATCAAATGCAACACGTGGATCTCGGCTTTCGAACGTTACGCTACGGCGTACTTGGATTTGAACGCCATGAATGGACTTCTATTCTGTGCCAAGACTGCTAGGTTCGTTTGTAATCTTTTCGGTAGAGCTAGTTGATTAGATATGGATATTAATCACGATTTCTATTGGCAGCAACTATTTCGCCAAAAGCCAGCCGTTCAGACAAGAAATTGCTAAAACGAAGAACTTGGACGACAAAACGATAGCGCAGATCTTGGCTCGGTTGTTAGAGGAACCTCTCCGTCGAGTTGGCGAATATAAACGCTCGCTCGAAGTGTTGGCCGAACAGTACAAAGAGGTTTGATTTTTTCGACTCTAGGATCGCGATCTGGATATAAATACAAATTCGAAAAAATGCTATCATAATATGATGTTTGCAGAACAAAATTCCCAATTTTCGAGAATTGGACGCAGCGGAACGTTGGGGTCAGCTCGAAATGACGATCGCGTTTGAGAAAGAAATGGCCGAGAAAACGAAAACGTTTTGGGATACGTGTCCGATGAAAATAGCGGTACCCTTCTGACTTTTCAGCAGATGACGTGCGTGGTGTGATGACGTGACAAACGTATGAATTAAACGTTTTTTGGTTGAAATATGTCAACAGGATAATTTGCGAACGGGAAAACGAAGACTTGTTCGGGATAGTAAAACGTCATCTTTGAACATCCCTGGTTCGGGTCGTTTCACCACCAATTGGTTCATATTGTTTAATGATAGTTTTGTGCACTCGCAGGTACGTCATGAATTTGTTACTCTATTGTTATGAAATGGTGTATTTTTATTCAACTAGTTGGTTATATTTTTGATTTTGCGTGTATTAGTTTTCAGGTTACACGGTTTACAACTTAGCACTTGTGTGGGTTGATTTTCTATCCGATTCCGAAGTGCTTCAGTGAGTGATCGTTTTGGTTGTATTTATGATTTATTGTTATATTATTATAAATAGCTCATAAATACATCATACTATATTAGAAAATATTTCATTATAAATATATATATAATAATATGATACCAACAAAATTAACAAAATTTCAGGAATGCGTTCACTTTAACTATGCCGGAAGAAACGTTAACATTGCAATGCATGACACCCCAAGAAAAGGTGAGTTTGTTGTTCGTTTGTTTTGTTTGTTTAAAAAATAATTATTAAATTTTCAATTACTTCAAATTTAATTTATATTGCTTTCTAAAATTTTAGACGGAATGGATTCATTCGTTGAATCAAGCCATAAATCTCACGCTTAACAAGCCTTCGACATCGGTCAGTGCCGTTCGTCCATTCGCATTTGGTTTCAGCGGTCACCACATGAGTCCGCCCCTCACACGTACAGCGTCGCATACCTTCACCAAAAACCTGCAGTTCAAAGACGCAACTTACACAGGAACGTGGGTTCGTGCGAAATTGTTTGGCCAGTAAGTACGATTCGTCTTGATTGTATGTAACTTGACGAAGCGTGAAATTAATCGGCAGTGATGGATTTTTGTTGTTTCAGTGGCGAACTCTCATGGCCTGATGGAAGGAAATACACTGGAAAGTTCAAGCAGAATGTGCAACATGGGTAAGTTAGTTCGCTATTTTCAAAATTTATTTTATTATATTTTATGTTCATGAATGCTGTTAGATTTTATTTGTTGCATCCATTTTCATTTCTTTACAGAGACGGTCTTTACGTTGTGCCATCGACGGATGGTAACACGATATCGGAAGGCATGTGGCGGGATGGGAAAATGAATGGTTTGGGTAGTATCAGGTAATTAATTTTTATTTCAACAATTTTTTGTTAAATTTTAAAATACAGGTAAAGTTCATCCTAAAATCATAGGACTTGAACTGTATAGATGGAAATTAAAAAACGATTTGATTAAAACGGGTTACAGTAGTGTGCGACTTTTGTTTAATCAGGTATCCGAATGGAGATTTGTACGAAGGTTATTTCAAAGATGGTTCATGTCACGGTCACGGTATACTTAAGAAAGGTCAATTCATGAGTTCCGGTGGTGCGAGCATTTACATCGGCGAATGGGCTGGCGGACACCGCAATGGCTACGGTGTTATGGATGATATTGTAACAGGTTAGTTGTTATACCTTTTAATACTGTTTTTTGTATCGAGTACCTGTCTTCCTTGCTTGACTAGTTTTTATCAAATGTTGTAAAAATCGTGGTAATTAGAATGCATTCTGAAACGGTTATGAATCTGGTTACCACTATTAATAGTACATAGTTACATAATGAGGAAGACTTGAATTGTATTGAATTGTTTTTTAAAAATTTAAACAAGGTGTTTATAATGTTTATAAATATCATAGGAGAAAAATATATGGGGACGTGGCAGGATGATTGCAGGCATGGTCTCGGGATGGTCGTCACGCTCGACGGCGTTTATTACGAGGGGAATTTTGTTCAAAATAAAATGACTGTAAGTTTTATATTTTCATTATATTACTATTATAGATACTGTTTTATTTTTGTGTTTATTTGTCTAATTCAGTTGTTACAAATTTGTAATTTTTTGTAGGGACAAGGATTGATGATTTTCGAAGATCAAAGCTGGTACGAAGGTGAATTTGGCGGGACAGGTGGTTTTAATGGAAAGGTATTGATTATTGGATTATCAATTACATTACTAATTTGTTTAAAGTGAAACTAATGAAATAGTGATTTATTGAATCAGGGGACACTAACGCTTCGTGGTGGTGACAAGATCGACGGTCAGTTTTATGGCAACTGGAACGACGGAATCAAAGTGAACGGCACCGTTTTCAAAAGCAGCCTTTCCACTATCGTTCAAAATGCACCACTGTGACTATTTTTTTATATATATTTTTACAAAAGAATATATTTTCATTTGTATGTATAAAATATTTTATTGGGGGAATACTTTTTTTTTAAATATATATATTATATATTTTTGTTTCAGTTCGTTTGGTCAGTTGAGCGTTCCAGCCAGCGAGAAATGGGAAGATATTTTTCACCATTGTCGTGAGTTGCTAGGCGTCGCGGACGAAGACGACGAATCCGTCAACTCCCAGCGTTTGTGGGAAACCGTTGCCGTGATCGTCAACGAATGGAAGAAAAAGTTGCAAAGAGATGCGGGACGGTAAGTTGCACGGTTTTTCTTATTCAATTCGTTTCTTGGTTCAATGTTGGAACAAAAAATTGAAACGTGACCGGTTTTTGTCAACGAAGAGTACACAACAAAGGCATGGAACTGGACGGATTGGAGAAAATTCCCCAATGTCGAAAAGGAAAGCTGACAATAGAAAGCTATAGTGAAATTCAAAGCTACTTAACAAAGGTACGAATGTTGACATTATATTACAACGTCAAATGTTGACTTTTTAAATGTATATCCTCGTTGATGAACAGGTTAAAATTTTTTATTGGGCAGGCATTCGACAGCGCTTATCATCCGCTTGGCAAACTAATGGAAGGATTGGTGGATGTGTACCGGGCAACGTACATTGGCGTCGGTGCTCATCCACGGCTTTTGATTCACGCTGTAGACGAAGTACGGTCATTCATTGAACGTATTTACAGGATTGTCAGGTGCGATGATGATGGTTACTTTGAATATAATAACTAAAAATTAAACAAAACAAACTACTGAAGTGTTCAGCAGCTGCTGGCGGTATCTTTATATGGCTATAGATACCTGTTTATGTTAATTCAAAAAAACACGTTTTTAATTTTAAAATTAATGATATATTTAGTGAATTTTTTTTCAATCTATACCCATCAGTTGAGGTTAGTTAACAATAACAACCCCATGTTACTCTCACAACTGGGATGACAGTGACGGCTGCTTAACACATAGGTACCAAAAAATGCTTTACATTATTATTTTATGAATAAATTGCCATCCAACGTGGTTTTTAGGTTGCTGTTTTCCGATTTGCCACCCGAAGGCCAAGAACAAAAGATTTATCCCGCTGCTTCCGAATCTCCATCTTCCGATACCGACGACGATGGAGTCGTCGAAACGTAAGATTTTTTTTTGCGATCTTGGTTTATTTTTTCAACATTCGTATCATTCATGTGGGATGACGACACATCTTTTGCAGCGAAATTGTAACGTCGAGCGGTCTCATTCTTCCCATTTTGTTACCACGCATTTATCCACCGCTGTTCACGCTGTACGCGTTACACAACGAGAAAGACGATAATAAATACTGGGAAGCTTTGCTGAAATGGAACAAACAATCTGATCTCGCACTGATGGCGTTTCTTGGAGTTGACCAGTAAGTGTAAATTTTTTACGTGGACAATTTTTTTTTTTTAAAATTTGACATTGAAGTTTAATAATTCTAATTATTTAAATGCTTTTCAGCAAATTTTGGTTTACAAGTGATGGCGATCAATTACAAAATGATCACCAGAAAGTAAGTACAAAAATGTTATATTGGAAGTAAAATTTTTGATGTGTAAATCCTAATTGATTCTTCGATGTATGCTTCTTTATTGATGGAATAGAATTTATCCAGCATCAAGGATCAGCATTTTTCCAAGGGCGTTGACGCTTTGCAACATTTAAGCACGACGTTCAGTCCTATGGAGAAATTGCAAGTGATTCATCGGACATTTCAAGAAATTAACAAAGTAACTTTTGATCCATTTTGACAGTGCAGAAACTTACATAGGGTGGAATCCGGTTATTGTGATCACTGTGGGACTATTGTTTTTGATAACAATAGTCGGCTGATAACATTAAACAATGGCAATAAAACATTAAACAGTGTCTTGGACAATACCTAATTGATAACATTATCCGTGGTTATAATAACCGATTTCACTGTATTTTCAAAATATGAACCATTTCATAGGCTTTATATCAGTTTCACTTGTGAGTGTGGTGTCTGGTGTGAGTCTAGACATAATTTTAATGTACTTAAATGTTATTTTAATTTCTTTTAGGAAGTTCAAATGGCTCTCGGGGATGATTATATGTGGACGATGGATGATCTCTTTCCGGTGTTCCAGTACGTCGTCGTACGGGCACGCATTCGTCATTTAGGCTCCGAAGTTCATGCCATCGAGGATCTCATGGAAAGTCACATTCAACATGGAGAGCTCGGTATCATGTTTACAACATTAAAGGTAACTATTTCATTTTGTTTTAAGTTTGAATTCGTGAATTTGAAAAAAAAATGATGATTCGTTTGTCTTTTGTGTCAAGGCTTGCTACTTCCAAGTGAAACAAGAACAGTCTTCGACGAGCTAAGATCTGAAGCAGCACAACACTCGGGCAATAAAGTCTTAGCCATAATCATGTTTATTGATAAAAATGACTTCCACGATATATATAGGTGATTCGATTTTATTTTATTTTTTGTTAATGATATTTAACAATTATTTGTTAATTTGAAATATCAAAGTTAGGAAATATATATAAATATATATATAATATCAATGCAGCGTTGATTGTTTGGTTGCTCAATGATAACAAAAATACTAATTTTTTTGTGAATACTCAAAGTACGTACGCTTACACACGAGACCCCTATTTTTTTGTGACTTTTCAGAAACGTATTACTTGTAGGTATTATTGATTGAACATATCATGATTTGCACTTGTTAACAACAAAAAAGTGTATACTTGCCGTTAATGTTTGTTTCGTTTTTTTCCCCCTGTGTTCTTATTGGATTGCTGTGGAAACGTAGAGCGTTCCGAGCCGATGCCATAGTTTATAGTAGACCAACAATTTCTCACTTTTTATATGGTCATTTTTTGGAATGACAGCACCAAAGAATGTTTGAATGTTACAAATGATTAACTATTATGTAAAACAAAACAAATGTTTATTTTAGATGCCATGATAGATTTATCGTATCATTTTATTAACCTATATGATATAATAAACTACATATATATATAAATATATATAATGCAGGAGTGAAATTTATGCGCCTTTATTCGTTCGATTATTAGCTCCTGGATACGATCGTTCATCACAGTAAATGTTGTACATAAGCTGTAAAAAAAAATAATTACTGTTGCGTTGTGTGTACTCAATGTACATATTTGCTTGTACACGCGTGAAAAATAAATTTCCAAGTTATTGAATTATTTTTTTTTCTATGACATGACTAAATTTGCGTGTAGGACTACTATGTTAATGGTTTTCTATGTATGACTACTATATGTATTGTAGTTTCATGTTGTATGATGCAGTTTCAGAGTTTGTTTCATGGAAAGCACTGCAGTTATGAAGACGGAAGTTCAATACATGCGCAATGTAAATGTAAAATATAAAATAATACCCAAATAGAGTGAAAATAGATAAACATAATATATTTGTCATAAATATAATATACGAATAATATTAAGTGGTTACAGGGAAATAACTGCGATCAGTACGTTAGTGATGTTAATAAAGTATGCTATAAAATACGTAAGAGTGCGTTCGGTTTGTAAGCATATGCGCGTATAAGCGTCGTGGCCCGTTTTTCTTTTTTGTTCGTTTTGAGACGGTGCGTCAGGATAGCTGGATGAATCAAGAAGAGAGGTCCAAAACGCTTCGACCCGCCTATGCGTCAAAACGCACTCTTAAAACGGCGGGAAATTCAAATTGTATTATTTACCATCAAGTATTAGTTTTTCAATCAATTACTTGAAATTAAATTAAATCTATTAATGAAAAATAATACTAAAAAATCATATATTCCAAAAGTGGTTATAAATTGACGTATATCAAGAAATGACATCATTATTAATTTATTTTAATTTCTATTAATCGATTTGACACGCCTACTTGTTTTTAAAACTTGTTTTTCCGCCAAAATGGATGGCACTCATAGCGTGTTGAGGTTCAACTGAGCAAAAGTAAATATGGTTTATGTATCTAATAAAACCTTTTAATTAATATATAATTCAGTGGTAATAGCATTCCATATCTGTAGTTTGTGTAGGTATACTTTTTCAAAACGTTTTGTGCTGTAAAATATGAAATTGTGATATAATTATTTCAAAATGGTCAACATTAAACTTAGTTTAAAAGCCAGTAATAATGGCAAGTCAATACGTTACTTAGTTACAGTTTAATAATTGAAGGTTTGCCCAGAATAACGTTGCATGTAATGAGTAAATGGCAAAAAAAGTATTCGGCAACACATTGTTTGTCACCTATTAGATTTGTCAATTGCGAAGATGTATTTAGGTAGGTACGAGTTTCTCTATTGGCGGCATTAGCTAGACCCATGTATGAGACACGTTATTCCATAATAATCTCAACATTGAATTTTTGTAACAGACAACGTTATTCCGGGCAAGTCTTCAAGAAGGCTTGGCCGGAATAACGTTGTTTGTTACAAAAATTCAATATTGAGATTATTATAAAAAACTGTGTCTTCTCTATAGGCCTAGCTAGTGCTGTCAATAGACAAACTCGTACCTGCATAAAACATAGATAATCCCCTCCAACTCCCCTCCAGGCCTTTAACTGTCCCGGAATGAAAATGATTACAAGAGTAATATTACGTTGAAAATGCCACGTAACCAATTACGGTCGTTAATGAGTGTGCACACGAAAATGAAGGATGGTGTATAAAATAACATTATTATTTTTTTTAATGACGATAAACACCCTGTAAAAATGTTTATCAAAGCAACAACAGTCAATTTGTATACATGAAATAACATGATTTCAGTTTTTTTTTGTATAGTAAAAATGGTATAGGATTAAAATAACTGTATTGCACTGATTTCAGTACACATAGCCGGGAAAATTGTTGTGAACGGATCGCAGAAACCGCGTCGAATGTTTTCGCATCGAGTCAACGCTGTTCACATTTTACAAAGTAATTTTTTGTAGTTTTTGTTTTATCATTTTTTGTTACGTTACATCGCGCGACACTTCATAGCACCATCGGTGTGAACGTTTTGGGAAAATGACATTCGTGCACAAAACAGAACGGCGAACGTAAACATGATCATCGTGGAATTATAACTGCACATGACACACTTTGTAGTTGAACACTATAACATTGTTCAAAATTTTTAATTGAGCATAGCAACGAAAATACATTGTGCGGTATATAGCTTGAACCCAAGTATAAAACATGACACATTTGTATGATTAATGAGTGAACCGTGTTGTGCATTGTAATAATAAGCGTTTTGTGGTTTTTGTTGTTTTGGTTTTGTTTTTCCATTTATATAACATGCTTTAAAAATCCTACAAAATAGTTGGCAAATTTGTCGAAGCGTTAATAGAATCCTATAACAAAATCTGCTTAACGAATCGATGATTGGGTTATGTTGTATTAGCACTTTTGACTTTAAATCAATTTTTGGTGAAAGTTTTTGGTGTTTCACGATTTGTAAAATTTTTGGTGATTTTTCAAATATAAAATTTTCAATTTTTTAGGACGAAGTTTTTCGCGTTTCAAAATCGCTTACTAGACGTACGATTAACGTCGAGCGGTGAACAAACACGAATTAATGATGGACATCGATGTTTGGTGCAACGGTATCAATTGCAAATCTAAGGTAAAGATTCGATTCTGTTATTAATTCCCTTCCAACGTGTAATTCAAATTTATCTTGCATGGTAGTCATTTTTTAACCATGCACTGGAATACGTACTTCATTGGTTTTATACTGCTATAATGTAGAGGGTGTCTATCGTGGGATGTCAACATTAGAAAAGTCTATTATTTTTTTCATATCAGGTTATACGTGATTTGTGGATTAAAAATTAGAAACTCAAAAGGTTCATTGGGGAATTTTTGTCGTGCGTGTCAGAGCCGCAGTGGCGCTGCAGTCCGTCATTTTCTACAATGGCGATCTCGATTTCCAAAACGGGGATTCTGCATAACGCCACAGGTTGTGCGGTGGTATGCAGAAATCTGTCTAATGAGGTGAATGTCGCAGAACACATGGCGTAATTTACACTACCGCCTAGGACATTTTTTGTGCCAGCAAGGCGCCCACGTGGAAGTGCAATATATATATTTTTTTTTTTGTAAAAGTTGGGTATGTTCACTGTCATTTATTTATTTATTTATTTATTTATTTATTTTATTTTTCACGGTCTTGGTGTCCAAAGGGTTACATCATAAAAACTGAAAAAACATAAGAAATACAAATCATTACACATATCTTAAATGGTGGTACAAAGCCCGGTCAAATTTTTCGAAATCAACGTTATAATTCTGTAAGTTGGATGCAGTACGACGTATTCGAAAAGTTTTGTAGTTTTTTAATAAGAAATATTTTTTTGCGAAGTTTACCATTTAACTGTTTTAAGCAAGGGCCAAAATTCAGATGAGTAACTAGGGTTATGCCTAAAATGTTAATTTTTTCCACCTGGTTGGATTTATAGTTTATGGTGATAGATTTTGTTTTCATAGGATTTAGTTTCATTTGGTTCTGGTTAAGCCAAACTGAGATCTTCATCCTATCTTGGTGGGCCATGAAATTCGCAACATGCGTTTCCCATTTAGGGTAAATATAAAGACGATAGTTATCGTCGACATAAGTCAAAGCATTAGCATGTAAAGGTGGTAAGTCAAACAAGTTGTTAGCAATAATACTAAAAAGCGTGGACGACAAAAATATTTCCATATTTAGTTGTGGTTATGGACGCATTTTACCTTCAAACTCCGTGTGGATTAAAATGTTGACATCTAATAGCGGACACCCTGTATTTTTCTTTGCGAAATAGTTGTGTATCATGTTGCGTGGATGGTATGAAATGGTTAACGTAAAATTGGCGGTGTTGCATTCAAGGGCAGAAAATTGTAGTAATATTGTGGAAAATTGCATTTTAAATGTTGGTTCGGAAATTTGAATTTTATTTTTGACGTAATTTTTACTTAACTCGATCATCTGAGCCAGGCGTTTCAACACTTTTTTGAATGTTGTTATTTTTTTTGGCTATGTGTAAGTGATTTGATTTCATAGCAGATGCAACGTAAACAGACAATTTTTGTCAACACTATTGAATCGACACAAAGTGTCTCGTTATATACACACACATAAGGTGAACTATGACGAAACGTAAAAGTGTGTTTGTCAAAATTTGATTTGTTGAAAACGAATCGCGATTTTTCAATAATTTGTCGCATTCATCAGTGGCGGTGAAGAGTGATTCTTGTTGTTGATTTCATCATTTTATTTATAGACCCATTTTTTCATAATTGTATAGCTTCGTGGTAAACAAAAATATATTCTCTGAAAGCTATATTTTGTTCCCATTGGTGATGCATTTATGGCGAGCAAAAAAAAAAACGAAACGCATGCTAAAAACGTAAGAGCGTTGTGCGGATTTAACAATAATAGTTCACTGTTGTCATTCATTGCGTGAATATATCACGTTAACTGAATGATCAACAAACGTGCAAAATAGAGTGAAATCTTTTGGTGTGCGTGTTGTTTTGTGTTCATGGAAGCGTCGATGCTTTGTGGTGACCAAACCCGCGTTCCGATATTATTATTATTTTGTTTAGTTTAAAAAATCATCGGTGGTTGACGCTGATATCATAGCACTTCGGTTGAAAACAGTTTGTCACTGTGATTGTGTTCGGAGTTTGCGACGTTGCAAATGCGTTGACCCCCTGTCCATTGGTGAGAACACGCATCTCCATTACGAGGATGGTGAACGTCGTCGTTGTCTTCAGGGTTCGCTTCGGGCTGTTGTTGCGGATCGTGATCATCGTCTCCGACGCTGACTCTGTGCGGACGCGGACTCTGAGAGAATCGGTTCAGTCCCAAACAGATTCGGAGTCGGTCGACTAGCGTACCACTGAACGCCAGATAAATCCATGGATTGGTGCAACTGTTGAGGCTGGCCAGTAGGAGAATGACGACTTGAATTGGTCCGATGTCGGAAGCTACAAATGTTGGAAATAAAAAGGAATGTTAGAATTAATACAGTCGAACCTCGTTAAACCGTCACCCCTTTCGTCAAGTATGAGCCAAGCATTAACGTAACGTCACAATGTTAATACAGTATTGTATTACATGTTTAACTTAGAACTAAAGTTTTGAATGGTTTTACAGGATCATGTGCATGGAAATGAAATTTTTTATTTTTGAGTGGCTGCTGGAGACATAGTTTGAAATTGCAGGCAGGATCATGTACCAAAAGTTAATTAGAAGGAAACGGTAAAATACTGATATTGATTGATACAAGTGAAAAATAACCGGAATTAAAAATTTGCGACTGAATGCAAAATAAAAAAATACCAACTTAAAAATTAATCTGTAAAAGAAGCCCTAATAAAATTAAAAGGTAGAGAAAAATTAACAGCATAATTAAGTCATTTTAATTAATACATTTTAATATTCCGGGAATCAAGTACCGGTACACAACTAATTAAAACTCGACATCGGTATTAAAAATTTTTATGAAATAAAATAAATTAACCAATTTTTTTGTTTACAATTTCATAAAATAAAACAAGAATGTTTTAAATTTAAAGTTTATCTTTATGTAGAATGATACTTAGGTTGAGCGTACTCTTAATATTAAATTATTCTATGGCTATCAAGTTTGAATAAACGAATTATCATGTTTTAGTATCGGAAAAGCGTCTTAACGTAAAGCAGTTTACGGTAAACAAAATTTAGCGTCACTTGGGAAATGTAATTTTAAGGCTACGTCTAGGTTAATCTTTGTTTGGTGCAAAGCACCGCCCGATGACACGCTTCTCTACATGCATTTAATGTACTTGTATTTTACTTTTTAAGTTGTCATGGCACTCCACTAAAAGTCAGTGGAACAGAAATAGTTGTTTCTTTTCAACCGAAGAAATGTGATTGACTCGGTGTGTAATGCGAACGTGATTAGCAGCACTCGTCCGTGGTTTGAATTAAAACTTAATGATGATCAAGACTTTAAAGGATTTGGGTTGGAAACGTACAAAATAAAGTTAAAAGTCAGGCTGTAGTTTGAGATGCAGTTTAAAAAAATAGTGCGTTCTTTATATCGTCGTCCAATTTGTTAGTAAAATTGCTTCCTTTCAACCCCGATTTGTTTTAACACAAGAGTCTGTTCAACATGATTTGTTTTTGTTTAGTACTGAATAAATGACGTGTATACTTTTTTTTCGCAAGCTTTTATTCAATTTGGCCTGACGTCTTAAACGTTTTTCCAAAAGTGTTTAAAATCGTAAGGTGTTAATTTTCACCGGGTTCCGTGAATTTCGTAGGAATTTGAAATTTGGTGCACAGATCAGTCCCGCGCGACAATGAAGTGTATCAAATTTTGAGGAATCAATGTCGTGTCAATTCGGAGCTATTAGCACGTGAAAAATCGTTTTTTTTTTTTCAGGTACCGTAGAGTGTTGCTGATGCTCTGAACCCATGTTCGATTCCCATTGTTATAAATAAATGTGTACATACATTCACATTATGCATTTTGTTTACTACATCTAGTTCACGCTCATGGTGGAGTGTAAAACAGATTCATCGGAAAAAACACTTAACAATGAAAGGTTGAATAAAAAAACCGAAATTTTGTATTGAGTTACTTGTTTTCTAAGGCCCGTAGCAAACTAAGCGATTTTGTCGCATGCGATTGATCGCCATGGGGGTGTTTCTATGTTTTTTTAATGGCCAGTTCCAAAAATGAAGATCTTGAATTCAAGATCATCTTCATTTTTGGACTGTCCATTAAACAAAACATAGAAACAACATCGCGATCAATCGCATGCGACAAAATCGCATAGTTTGCTACACGGGCCTAAGTCACATTATTGAATGCACCTCATTTCACCTGTGACTTGATTAGAGTTAGAAATCTTGGTCTCATCAAGTTCAGTGCCGAACGTTTGGCTTATTCGTGAAAGTGATTTGCTTTATAAGAGTAAATGTCGTAAAACAACTAACTTCTGAATTTTTTTGGATATATTTTGTATCACTCTATTATATAATAAGTACATTGTAATTTTGGTTCATTTGTTTTCCTGATTTTAACTCAACAAAAGACACGGAAGACGTAAAGTCTTCCTTTTTTCGTTGAACTAAGACATTCTACTCAATGTCCTGGTCATAAAAGCAAAGTTTGAGAGAAATAGTAATTTTCCATAGTTTTTTAGCATAACGAATTAGGAAATAAAACTCATTACCAAGGAACAAAAATCGAGTTACATAGTGTAATTTAGTATACAACAAACTATTCTACTGTACAGTATGTTTCATTGCACATATAAGAAAAATACAAACTTCACTAAAATACCAAAATGTTTACTTTAAAATTTCCTCATGCTATATTGCTATAGTCACACCAAAAATTAAGTACAGTGATATGTTTCACTTATATAGTAAGCCTATATACGGTGTACGTGTAACAAAAGTTAAATTTATGCTTGCAAATGTGGAAAAAATACTGCACATGTACGGGCACAAGTGCAATATGTCAACCAGCATTTTCATCTCTCATTCATCAACCTGTGTAATGGTGTTTTTATCCTTAAACTGATAAAGAATGTGCCATCATCATCAAAACGGTACGCACGCCTGCTTGTCATCACACATGCAATTTTCATTCAATTGCTCACACCATGGGAGGAAAAAAAATATCAATGTCAACAAAGCTGTTAAATTTTACACCATTAATGAATGTACTGCTGACACACAAATGATTTCACTCCTCGTGCTCGTAAAACATAAACTGTGATTTCTTTCACCCCGGGATGAACGTACAATTGCTGCTAGTGTAACATTCCAACGTTTATAATTAGATAAGCCACAATTGCAGAATGTAATATTTTTCGATTTCTTTTGAAACAAATGGTATCAATATCCAGTAGATAAGCCACACTGAACCACAATGCAGCAAAAAAATTGTCCACACTAGAAATATATTTCTTTTACTTGTTAAAACGAGCTCGTGCTATGATACATTGTCCGTGTGGTTCATATACTGGGTCACCCATTGATAGTAAAACAATGGCATTAAAATGTTTTTTAGATGTAATTTGACACTGTTCATGTACGTTTCTATACATTTAT
>JAQIWH010003137.1:0-21190 GCA_034695005.1 Cryptops parisi | reverse complement strand
TTATTTATTATTTATTTAATAGTCCATTTGGTCCATTTTTACAAGAATAAAACACACATAAACAACAAACAACAAGAAATCATTCAACAAAAATAACATAATGAAATAAAAGTTTGTTAAAACGAACACAGTGGTTATCTAAATCATCCCCATTACAAATTGCAAACTTTCTTAATCTGAGTGGCATGAGATTCCACTTTCCAAAACATGAAAATGGATATCTCCTTTCCATCCAACTTAAAATTATTTGATCCGAATAAAACTTATAATTTAAATATTATAGTATAATATTGTGTTTAAATATTAATTTAAACACAAAAATGCTTGGAGTCACACACTCAAAGACACCTCCCAAGTATCTTATCGCAAATAAACCAAACTCGGTCGAATGTAGAGAATTCACCGTTTGAAGTATAATATGTTCTACAATACAATATGATCTAGTGTATTAACGCTAGCTGTGAATTTCAACGTTTCTACAACACTCGCAGCAAACATTCCAATTTGTTCCATCAGTACAGAGAAATAAAAATGTAAACGTTTCCCCCTTCCCGTTCTCATCCTGAGGTTAAACTTTTCATTTACAACTCGAATCCGCTTATTTCCGTTACAAACTCCTTTTTCGTTTCTATTGCCCTTTCAGTGCCTTATGGCAAGACCAACAAACCAGCTCGACTCTTGCCACGCGCGCTGATAGGCTGTCGACGGAATGCATCGGGGCGAGATAGTACAGGTGCTATTTGCACTCGGATGCGTGGGCGGCCAAGGAGGACTGAGAAGACTGAAGCAGCAAGGTAACCTCCCCCCCCCCCGCTCCTCTCTCCTCCCCATCTCTGACTTCTCGAGGCGGAAAAAGCGTTCTGCCGGAACGACTTATCGGCATTTCCATCGCCAAACAGCGGCATGCCATAGCCCACGGCCTGCGAAATTGCATCAGATACTTGGCGCGCGCGGCTGCTGCTGCTGCTGCTGACCAGTGACACGAGCAGTCTCTCACGTTCGATCCGCATCTATCATCTTTCGTTCCTTTGACGGACAAGTGGTATTTTTAATAATCGACCGAGTTCGATCTTTCATCGTACAGAGGGTGTGGCTATGACTTTGTCCCCCCTCATCGCCCAGGGAACCGTTTTAATAAGCACCTAACGGTTTGTCCAACCCGGAACTCGATGGTCATTTACATGTAAATGAAGGGGACCCGCGGCACAATGAAAACAGCAACTAGCTTTTGTGCTTAGATTAATCCCCACGGTGCACTATTAAAGTGGTCACCTCATAAATCTCAGACTTGAGAGAGCGAGAGCAAAATCCTGATCGATGAATGAGTCGAAATAAACGTGCAGCTCTATATATATACCAATAATAAAACCTGTGACTCATTCTGACACATCCAGAAACCACAAGGAGGAAAAGCATATATCCTCGTTGTCATGACTCATCTCTCTCGACGACCAAAACTCATCATTTGAATTTCAACAATACGAAAATGAGATGACAAAATTGAAATTCTTGAAATTTAATTTTGCAGTTAGGAATTCCGCGAGCAATTATATTTTTATAGATTGAAAAATGGCTAGCCTCTTTAACACCCTGTATGCAATTTATATCAGCTAAATATTTTTTTTAATAAAATTCCAAATGCTTTCTATTTCTTCTAATCCCTACATGACACTTATCTTTTAGTTAAAAAAAATAAGGCTTGTCATTGTCAAAATTGAAAATATCGATTTTTTGTATATTTTTTTTTTTTGCATTCACTCAAAAGTCTACCTCTTAGTCGTGAATTTATTTCAAATTTAATAATAAATTCACGCAGGAAAAAGAACGAAGATTGTCAGTACAAAAATAATAGTTGTTAGGAATTTCAATAACAGCTTCAGAATCCGTTTTGTCACATGCGCATTTTAAATAAGCATTAAAATCTTATTTAATCAACTTTGAAATTGATTTTCTCTTTTAGTGTCACCGAGTTAAAAGAAAAACTTACGTTCGCGTATTGTTTGCATTAATCAATAAAAGCATGACAAACAACGATAGTTATCTTTAAATGTGTTTCTCTTTTCACTAAATAATTCCTAATTCAAAATCCCTTCGCAAATGTCTATTCTCTAACACGTGACGCAGATTTTCATGATCAATAATGCAAGTTAAAAGCATGAATGCACGTTACTGTACAGTATAGAGAAGAACATTACCTACCAAGTGACATCTGATCGTAAGTTTCTAGCTTTCTCATAAAAAATTTCTGAATATTATGTGTGCGTTTCAAGTCATGTAAATCAACCCATTCAATTTACATCAACTTTAGTGGGAATAGACCTACAATTGAAGGCTTGCCCGGAATAACGTTGTATGTTACAAACATTCAATATTGAGATTATTATGGAAAACCGTGCTTCGTATATTGACCTGCTAGTGCCGCCAATAGGCAAACTTACTTACCTAAAAGAAACATACAGTACATCACTTCGAAATTGGTCACCTAATAGATGACAATCAATGTGTTGCTGAATACTTCTTTCGCCATTTACTCAAAACTATGAATTGTTACACGCAACGTTAATCCGGCAAACCTTCAATTGATGGGCTTAATTAGAACAATTTCCAGGAAAACTCGTTTAAAGATCTGAACTTGCCTGCTGTCTATGAACTACACTTCTTGCACTAATAGCTTCGCATTATACAATATTTTTGTTTTATTAAAAAGGTGAAACTGCACCTAACACATTCAAAATGCTTTAAGATCATTTTTTGACAAAAATGTCACTAACCCTCTTTTGCACTATGCCCTTCAATTCCTTTCACTGATTACCGTCGTATCCGGGTTGAAAGTCAAAATCAAAATGAATTCACCGCAAGAAAAAAAATGCAATAGCGACGGTCGCTGTTTGTTTTGATGAATTGGATGGCGCAATGAAATATTTACGTGTCGGCTTCCGCACAGCAGATAAACAAGTCATCTGGAAAGTGTTTGGTTCCTTTAATTACTTGGAAGAGGCTGCCTTATATTTTTTTTTCAGATGTACTTCAACTGCTATTTGTTTACAAGGAAAAGCTTTCACCAATATTTCTTTCGGTCATGGCGGAAATATCCCAATGGATTTAAGGCCTTCTAGACCCCGCCCATAATTTATCGCTGTTGCAAAAATCTAACCCTTCCCAACAAATCTGACTTCCGCTTGGAGTCGGTGCACTAAAACAACCAACCCTTGGTCATCGGATGCTAAAAAGAGGGCACACATCATCAAATTAGCTTCTATAATACCCACACTGAAATCGATCAAATTTTTAAGGCGGCAAAATGGAGAGATAAGCAAAAATATAAGACACACAACAACAACAACAACGTAAAGGTTCGTCGTTTCAGTGGCCCTGATGAAATCAAATGCGTCACTGCCTTCGTTTCTTTTTGGGGGGAGGTGGGGCATTGAGGAAAATGGAGACTTGTCAGTGTGAAAAGAAAAAGGCAAGACAAAACTGCTACCCTAAAACGTGCTGAGTCACCTCCGCCCACACCACTCACACTTCACTCGCAAAGACAAAAAAACGCTGACGAAAGATTGTTGATGCGCTCCTAGTTTTGCGAGATTTACGTAGGCCTCAGCGATAAACACGCCATTTTTTTTCACCCCCTCTAAAGGAAAAACCTAGGGCGACAACGCGGCGAGATAACACACCAACCATTAACAAAAAAAACTGCATGACCTATAAGGTGATAAGGTCCAGCATAACTTACAGGCGATGAAACGATCGACCGACAAAACCGCAAATACGATTGTATGAAGAAGATTATACGAGTATAATATGAACGCATAGTGAAAAATAAATAAGCGGATATAGTAAAACTCACCGAATCGTGTTCAAAGGGAGACATTCGGAAAATGTTAGCTTACCTGTAAACAAAAAAGAGAAATTATAAATTGATTCAATCAATAATAATTTTGAGTACGCTTTGATGATACCGGTTCGTTCATTAAAGTTTGAATTGTTATCGGATTAACGAGATGAACTATTATCAAAAATTCGAACATGAGCCAAATTTAGCTTACAAACCCAAACAATAGATTTGTCATTACCAGGTTTTAATAAACAAACAAAAGCTATTCATTAATTCTTCAGCAACTTTATAAATATTTTTCGTTTAAATGAAAATTTAATCCTCGAAATTGCATTGGTAATCAGAATTTGCAAACTGGATTTGCAGACCCAACTTTTCAGTAACAAACATTATGCTAAATAGTATAACTCGTTATGCTTCGTCCCCACAAGTTTAACTAGCAGTAGTAGGTAAGTAGATGAGAGTTTTGTTGTGTCCATGTTGTAATGCCCTAATTTTATTGAAGAAAGGAATAGAATCGTAGTCTATTTATTTATTTGCAAGTTTCAATCATATTACAGTTCAAGTTTAATAAAACATATTAAAACATTTCTATGTTAGCTCAATTTCGTGAAAGTCATGTGGGCTCAATCTAAAATGCATAGAAACAAAACTCCATTTGTGAATGAATTTAAGCATAACCACGCAGCAGCTCGCACCTTTTCTTGAGTGACGCCATTTTGGCGCTGAATGACAACAGAACCCAGCGGTGGCTCGTGAATAGCCTAAACATTTTAACATAAATTGACATAATAAAATTTTTACTTTAGACACCCTGTATATTAACTTGAATACTGTGCACTGTATTAGGTATTATGTGTAATGAGGGGCTGAATAGTTTTCACGTATAATACGTCATCATTATGTTTTGTGTGACTATACAATTGATAATCTACCCAGAAACTTATATTACAAAATATTGTACATGATTGGCAAAATGCATCGATAGGTTCATGTCTTCCTATCAACCATTATTGATGAAATGTATATCATTAAATATAGGGGTAAGCATAAGTACGGTTCATTAACAGTTGCAATTACATTACCATACTTCTTCGTTTCTTAGTAACACAAAAATAAATATTGGTAGATAAACAGTTTTCAACAACATGTTGACCGTCTGTGAAAGTTATTTTCCCACGCGTGTTGTACATGTTGAACATGTAGAAACATGTAATGGTCGCCTTAGAATGGCGCCTCCTCAGAAAAAAACTAATTGTCAATGAAACTCGAACTAAGAAACAGGCACACAAGTGCAAAAATCATTTAGAACAAGGCATGAACAATATCCACCAAGTAGGTTTACTATCTGTGCATGATACTTGTCGTACCACTTGGCAAACCCGTTTGTCTGATTTTTACTCGCTATACCACTCAACACAATGAGCTTTTATTCTGAGGAGTCACCATTTTTAGTAATTACACGTTTTCACGACACGCACACCACCCACGTGTAAAACACGTCTAGAAAAATAACTTTCACGGATAATGAACACGTTGGAAATTGTTTCATTCTACCCAGTTTTGTTTTTGTGTTATTCAAAAACGATGTTGTCAAGGTGATGTATAGAACCATGTATTGCAACTGTTAACCTACTTATGCCCATCCTATAAAACCATAGTATACGTTGTTGTTTCAATGTACTGTATGTATCAGCGTAACAGTTGAATTTCCCACAAAAAGAAAAATCGTATGACATGCTGTATAACTATTTTCATTCCATGTGCAATACTCATTTTCGAGCGGTGCGTCGTGGTGAACAACATATGAAGTTGCAAAATCAATTTAGATCGTGTTTTCTTAGTTCGGCTCTCGTTGAGGATGATGTATCACACCGTCGATCCGCATTCTCTAACCATTTAAGGGTGGTGTGTGATAAAGTGAATAAACCACCCATCGGTCCACCTGGGCGCCATTCCTCAATGGAAAACTCGTGTGCGAATGAAGCGCTCGTTTGCGAGGAGCTGGATAATATACATAGGCAAGGGTGCGATAACAGATGCTACAACGAGCAGCCAGCGTATGACATTTATGTGGCAGCCGACCAGGTTATACTTCTTGTTTGCTTTATTTTATTACCCGTACTACTGGGATCGAATGGCAGCCAACAACGTTTCGTCAACAGCCTGCATTATATGCCAAACGGCCCATCTGACAGCGCATCTCGTTCGCCTAATGGATTAGCGCGAGCGAGGCAATGGCAAATGTGAAAAGGCGAGAGAGAGAGAGAGAGAGAAAGAGTGAGTGAGAGAGAGAGTAGGTTTGCCAACAACCAACGCCCACGTTTACTACATACTAGGCTATATCAAAGCGAAGCAGCAATGATCCACAGAATTTGGAGTGTATCATCGATGATGAGACAGGTTCGACAAACGATGTTGTAACCGTATCACTCGGAACGGGCTTTGGTGAAACATTGTTTCGTTAGAGATGATAACGATGATGATGACGATAATGATGGTAAAAGAAGACACACACATACACACACACACACACACAGAGAATGGAATGGGGGGAGAAAGAGGAGGAACCTGTGATCGTCTCTCGGACGCATATTCATTACGTTAATTGCTAGCCGAGCGGATTCAATCGAGACACATTAAGGCGTAGCCAATTTCCAGTCGTTAATTAGCAACAAATAGCGGTCGGAGAAAGAGGAGGTTTCGCCATGGTGCGAACTTTATTATTTATGCATTTATTCTTAGAGAATAATTTATGGCGAACCGATGCCTTCGCTTCGACATAATGTTGTTGGTGCAGCTTCTGCAACGACCAAGAACGACTACTACTACTACTACTATCACACACCCAGGTCCCCAAAGGATCAATGAAAATTGGAGCAATGAAAACGTGCAGCAAAGTTAACTGAATCTATATAGCTCGGCTCACAAAATCATTTCAATAATATATATATATATATCATTGTTAGCTTGCAAAAATTAATCTTTAATCCAATATTATTTTTCATTACAAACGAGTCGGTTAAAAAATTCATTGCAAACGAGTGTAACTACTGAACCTCTATGGGTCTATTTCAAATATAATCTTGTTTTATTTACATTCGATCGACTTAAAATGCAAGATTTTACATCTTTAAAGAAACAATTACTGTATACTGTTTAATATGCGAATTCCCTACCTTAATAAACATAATGGAAACATAGGTAAGGAACTAAATTTGTTAATTTGTTAAATAAAATTTGTTAAATAAAATTTGTTAAATAAAAAAAATTAAAAACGAAATTCACCTATTCTTTCACTGACGGGTCGTCTACCACACCTAAAAAGTTTGAAGTGGTAGACTACCCTTCAGTGAAAAGTGAGATAAATATTTTTTTTATTTACTTGTGTTTCCATTATGTATACTGTTTTATATAATGTAACCTAATTGGTTTATATAGCCAATGTCATGTAACCAATATCAAATGACAGTATTTCAATCATGATCAACTTTTACGCATTTAAACTGCAATCAAATCCAAGCAAAAAACACAAACATAAACAGTCTACTTAATATAGCCTACTGGTTTCAAGTAATCAACAAAAATAGATTAAAAAAAACTATTAAATAATTTTAATTGTCCCCAGAGTCAAATTGATCGAGTTCTTCAAACTTGAATGACATTTTTTGAAAAAAACAAATTCTATTGAAAATTTTTTTCATAACTATATATTAAAGATTTGTATTAAAATTCAATATTGTAATGTTCTAATATAAACAATTTCTTAAAAATAGCTACTGAGCAATCACTTCAGCATAGTTAGGAGCTAGGTTAAAATAGGCCTATATTCAGCAAAAAAACATATTAAGCAGAGATGTTTTCGTGGCATTGAGAACATACGAAAAGTTCTGTATACCGACATCGATCCGTTTCCATTCGGAAATGGAATCGCAGTCGACAACCCGTGATGTCATTCTGCCTAGCACTTCTGTCAAAAAAAAACTTCCAGTATCCCTACAAAAACCTTCCTTCATCCATCCTTCTTTCCCAACATCATTTCGATCGGATTGACTTTATTGATCTTCGGGGTCGACAAAGATGAAGAGCAATGGCGAAAACGAGATGCCACTCAACAATCCCCTTCCATTACACATTCGTTTCTTTTCTTCAAACTTTTCATTTCGATAATTTCCTAGATGATTTTTCTTTTTCAATCTTCTTTTTTCAAAAGGTTCAAGATAGAAAACACCTTTTATAGCTACTTTAGTGTTTCATGTAAAATTTGACTTTTAGAGCTACGTACTCCACAGTGTATGTGAAAAAAAAACTCAAACTAAATATTAAAAATATCTGTTGTTTTCATTTACATATATATTTTATCATGCAAAAAAAAACGTACCTCCCTCCCCCCAAAAGAAAAATTACATTGTTCGTGTGTGGTGACGTTGGATGGAAGAATTTTCTGAATCCCACGTCTGAACAAGAATTCTACCTTTTATGAAAATAATAAAGCCAAACAACGATCCTCGTACCGAAATAGAAGTAGCGCGCTTCAAGGATCAAAAAGAAAACCAAGACACATCAAACGAAAAACTAAAGTAAATTGCCTTTAGCAGTTACCACCGAACCGACTAAGTCAGAAAATCTCAACAAGATTATGAAAGAAGAAAAGTCTAAAAAAAAAATAAATAAAAGAAGCATAAAAAAATACATCTAGTCAACGCCTCATCCTTCCCCCTCCCCCCTTTACACCACATACAAAAAAAAACTTATTTTTTTGGCGCTTAGCAACGCGTGTAATTCACGCGGAAGGAAGAAGTAAAAATTGCCCGCAACCCCACGGTTCATCTTTTTGATACCCCAGCCAAAGGGATCATCCTCTCTCTAATATTTCTTTTCTTACTCGTTATTTTCGTCGGTTGAGCCCAAGATGAATTTCATAAGAAGATCCTCGGTCTAGAGGGGTAAGTTGCGACTGTTATTGTGTTTTGTGCGCTCGCGCTCGCAGCAGGCAACGTCATCAGCTGTCTGTTGCGTGGGTGGGTGGTCGTCATCGTCGGCAAGCTGTTTATGAAATGACACTGGGTTATCAGCGCGCATCTGGCTTCATTTTCCACTTCAACGGGGGCTGAATTTCATATGAAGGCGTGCCAAGTAAGCCTAACGAAACGACACTCTTTTATTGAGCAATCTCGGGTCATGGAAGGCAAAATTGGAGCCAAACGGGCTCGTGCATCTCAAAAGGCGAAGTAGCGAGCAAACCCACGACCCCCTATTCCCGAATCCTATACAACACCTCCCAACCTACAAGCTTATTTCTATACCCCCTCCTTAATTTGACTCTTCTGTTTTTTACTCCCCCTTTCTCGGTTTTTATTATACTCTGCGGAAAAGTCAACACGTCGATGCCACTGCTGTAGTTCAACTGTTTTTATGGGAATGTCGGCAACAACTTCTCAGGTTGTTAACGCTTTCTTATTTTAGAGTTTACTACTCAACTATATAGCTTTAAAATCTGCAAGTCTAAGACTTTCAAACCAAATTCAGGCAGGGTTATAATTATTCAAATATTACGAATGAAACGTGTTAAGTAACAGGAATTTACTGAAACTATCAATGGACTACAAGATTAAACACGATCACTAACCGCTCATAAAAGTATCGCTAATCAGGAACCTTATGCGTTTTACGAAAAGTATCAAGGTTGGAAAAGCATCAGTAAATCCACAAACAAAAAAACACGTTATAAAATCCAATTATAACCAAATAAACAAAACCTGTGGATTCAAATTTTGCGCCAATTGCGTCCGTAACGCTTTCTGGTGTGAACTTTTATGAGTGACGTCACAGTTATTTCGCGATAAATATAAGACAACATACAATTTGTATCTATCTACGAGTTATCTTAATCTCGTAGTTATCTTAAAAACTCTAGTTAAGTATAATATCTCGTAGTTGTCTCATAAAACATTACAATTTTAATGTTTGGCATTTGAGATTCTACTTATTACGTTGAAACATGAACTTTTAAGATGTAAGTACTGCACTATTTTAACCACAATTTTCCTTTTTTCCCCAATGCTAATCTATGAATGATACGCACTGTACATTATTAAAGAGATTCTTACTCACACTTTGTGCTTAAGTGATGAAATATTACTTTTAATCATCGTTTCGCGAGCTTCCTCTCCAGCGGATGTCATTTGTGAGAAAAACGAAATGGGCAGTGTCATAAATTCTATATCCACTCACTTTTTACAATAAAACCCAAACGGGGCCTCGGTGGCCATAAAGAATTCGTCCCGACATTTCCCAACAGCGGTGGTGACCAGTCAGCAGAGAGGACGTGACACCTTTCTAACGATCAGCGGTCATTATCCCTTTACGCCCACTCATCGCCCCCTTCTGGTGGTGGTCAAAGACGTGTTGGGGGATAAAGGCAAAGAAGGTGAAAGAAGGAAGAGAAGAGAGAGAGAAAGCGAAGAGTGAGAGAAGGGGGTAAGAGAGTTGAAGAGAAGAACGAGCACCATCTGCCGTCGAGTGATGGATGGTCGTCCGGGCGGCCACAGCGACCAATTATACACACCGCGGCGAGCCTCGTCCTTCGTCGGACAAACCCCCCTTTTGCTCCCAACCCCCTTACCTACCCTCCTTCACGCTTACCCATCCGGCAAATCAATGGAGGAAAAAGCAATAAGCGAGCCCACACACATACACAACAAAAACAGCCGAATGACAAATTAAAAGGAACTACAACAGTCGATAGAATTAAACCACTAAGGTTGAAATTCGATAAAAAGAAAAAAACAAACTAAAATATATTTAAAAAAATAAAATTATACCACGGAGCGTGGTTTAAGGGTAATTAACGACCAATGTTGAAAGCCACACGATGGCGTACCACGACCAACAAGCGATAAGGGGTTCGTACCGATTCGTCGTGTGTGGACTGAGTGGTCGAGCCAAGATGGCAAGCTTATTCCGACCGCAATAATCTTGCTCGTGTTGTAGTACTACTACTAATGCTGCTACTACTACTTCTACACTACCTCTTCGTATAGATGAGAAAGGAGAGTTGTAGAACTACATAAAATTCAGCGTTCCGTGGACGATTCGCGCATCGCGAACGTGCTCGGATTACACAGCGTTTAAAGAGGGCGGCTGCTTCGTTCTTGACGACGACGGTTTTCTGTGTGTCGGGAGGCAATAAAACCTCTAACAACAGCTTTCATTTCCCACCGAGCTGCATGAAAACAACTCGAATTAACCAGTCTTATTAGAATAGCAGCCGACGACGTTTTAAACGCTGTCATTTATGCACCCTAACGCGTTCGACAACGACTCTGCTCAGAGGTCCCTATGGAATAGGTGTAACCCTAACTCCACCATCAAAAGGTGGTTTTTGTTTGTTTTGTTTTTTTTACTATTTACAAGTTTTCCAAAAACATTAAGCGCTCAGTAGTTTGTGAAAATTTTTTAGCTGGCTGCAGAATCGACTCAAAACTGTCGCCGAGAACAACGACCAATCAAATGCACATTAATGCACACCTACTTACTGCACCAACTATCACCCTGTTTTTTTGGTATAACCTAAAAGCTTCAAACTTTTATTATTTCAAATTATATGCCAAGATATTTGCACCACATTTTTAGTATATCAATTTGAAAAGGATAAAGTTTATGAACACAGTTTACACATGTCATGCCGACGACACAACGTTTGTCTAACGCTAACCAGTACCACAACAAGTGTATTACACTCTCTTAAACCTTATCTTTTCAATAACGTGTGCACACTTTTATTCCCATTTTATTCCACTGAAACAAAGCGTATATATCATTGAAAGTTTTCCAATAACAGTAAAACGTTTTTACGTGAGACGAAAAAGATGAAGAAAGACAAACTAGAATAAAAAAAATAAAATATATATATATTTATATACAGTATATAAAAAAAACGAAAGCACCCATTACAAAAGATTAAGGTTGTCCCTTTCCACTGTTTTTTGTCCCAAAACAAATAATGCAACGTTCCATCGACAGGATATAGAGCACGACCCAGTTTCAACTGGACAGTTCGCAGATATTGATCTTTCGAGTCAATAAAGATTTCCACCCTCAAAAAAAAAAGTCATTTATCTCCCAAACGCGCACAGACCCTTTTGATGACCACGCGTACAACACGTGAGTATTTTTAAACACTGCCTCTTTCATAAAGTACTATCATCGGATAGATGACACGCTTCAGCCGGCATGCATTATTAGAATGCAAAATGGTTAACTATTGAGAAGGATGAACTGTTGACATAACTCTTCATGGGAGCAGTCAAAGGTGGGTGGTTTTGTTTTCGGTGTCGGAACGATAGCAGATCGTATCGCAGTTTTCCATCCGTTCGAAACCGTAATTATCAATCTTGGCAAAGTGGTCGGTGTTCCAACCCCGATAGAGGTTGAGTGAAGAGCGAAATGTCCAAGAACACGCCATGTTTTCCAATCATCACGCAACCGAGTACATTGCCCAGCAATTCAATCTCGCATCGTTTCCTGGGAGCTGCTTTCGACCAAATAATTGGGACGCATACATTACCAAAAAGGATGAAAATCCTAACTCGTGAAATAAGGACCAACCCAACTGAAATATAGAGAAAAAAATGAAATATTCTCTTTTTTTAAAGCTGGGAATTCCAAAAAAAAAAAAAACTCGAAAATCTATCGAAAAACTGTTTCGCAGTACAGTCGTCCAAGTCGCAATCAATAATAAGGTTTTTCCCGCAAAAAGTGGGAAATAATCAATAAATATGGATTTCAGTTCGTTACGTCTCGAATAAAGCTGAGATTTGTTCAGGAAACAATCGAAGTTAATTTTTTTTTCCTAGAGATTATTTTTTTCTATAGTAGCAGTTGTCGAGTTGCACAGCTGTTATCGTCATCTACTATTTTCATCCCTTCCTCGATTATATCATTTTCAAAGGTTTCGAGGCAGGCAACGATTAATGGGTCAGCTCGAGTACCACGTAACCGAGGAGAAAATTGGGCCTATAAATTACCTTCTCTGGGGTACTTTTCCAACCCTACACCGACAAAAAAAAATGCGTACAAAAGTCTTGGCGACAACTTGCGGGCTGTGCCGTTAAAAATTACACCTTAAGAAAACCGCACCAGACACGCGTGCTGCACATACACACTTCTTCTTTCACCAAAAAAAAAATAAAACTACAAAGTTTTCTCGCTCGAGAAAATGAACTGCATCGTGGAATTTTATAGACACCAATTTTTCTTAGTCGCGGAAAAAAATGTTATTTACATCAATAAAAAAAAAAAGAAGCCAAAAAAATAAATAATAACTAAATAAAAGAAAGTAAGCCATAATTCTGGCATCTCGTGTGTGAGGTCAACTGACGAGTATGATGCGACCTTCTCTGCCAATGGCATGCCGAGAAAGAAAGAGGAAAAAATAAACGCCATTTTAGAAAGTTAGTAAGATGTATTTGCAAGAAGCCTAAAGAGAAGGGAGATGAATGGGATTGGATGAAGAGATGAGGCAGAGACAGCATTATTAACGGCCGCAAAAAAAAGTAAGACATTGCAAAAGACGAATGGAGGAGATAGAACGACGAGTGATGAATGAATACGAGTTAGCAGGGTCATCCGCAGGCGGAGAAAGGAAAAATAATTAATTTGTAAGGGAAAAATAGAAGAAGAAGAAGAAGAAAAAATGGTAGAGAAAAACACGACGGATCGGAAGAAAGAAACATAAAAGGCGAATAAGAAGAATAAGGGATCTTGTTTCGCAATCTCCTTTCAAAAAACGCGAAAGAGATCTTTTCTTCAACGACTTCAACTTTGTTCTCTTTCAACGAGAGGAAGAAGTAAACAATGTTTCGTATCGCTGTTTCATTTATGGATTAACAGAAGCGGATAGTGTGTCGTCAAAAATCCGATCCTGATATACAGTACATTCACAATAGTTTTGAATGATGCGGCGAAACTTTGTATTGGAGAAACTAGAAAATAAGATAATGTCGGTAACGATTTCAATATCATAATGGATTTAGTATTGGTATGTCATGCTAATATTACATGACATTTGAATTCTGAATATAGCCTGTCACTGAACTATATAATGGGCGTTTTCAATTTCGTCTCCAAATCGGTTATTCCCTACATTTCTACAAATGTCATCCATTTCGAATATCATTCGAATTGATCAATGAAAAAAAAATCCGAAAAATACTGTTTAAAAATAATTATTTTTTATTCGACAAAATGTCGACAAAAATGTCGTTGCAATAATGTTATAGTACAAAAATGTCGCAATGCAAGAATGTTGCTGTACAAAAGTGTCGCGGTAAAAATGTGGTAAAAAATGCCATCGACAAAAATGCGATTATCGAATAAGTTGCAAACTATATTAGTCTCAAACTCAAAGTTATTTTTTTTATTATTTATTTATTTATTTATTTATTAAAAACAGTCCTCAAGGACCAAGAATATCGTTTAACGAACAAATACAGTAAATACAAAAAAAAAGTTAGGTTAGATTAGATAGATTAGATTATGCTAGGTCAAGTAGGTTAGATTAGATTAATTTAGATCCAATTTATGCGATTTTTGCAGAAATCTCAAACAATATTATTTTAAACGCAAGTTTTCCATTTCCTGGACGTGATCCGAGCGCACCCGATTTGTATGGTGAAATTTTTTGTACCGCGACGTGTTTGTAACGCGACATTTTGTCGACGGCATTATTGCTGCGACATTTTGTCGTAGATTCGGAACAGTAGGATAACGATAAGTTCAACAACTTAAAATTAAACTGGAGATGAGGGTGTATGAATTAAAAGTTGTGTTTATTAATTAAACGTGTATTAATAAATTAAAAGTTATTTCATAAACAACAACAGTTCGTCCTTCACATTAGAGTGGACGTTTGATAAGGAAGAAACGTATACAGTATCGTTCTTTAAACTAGTTCATCGCTGTGGTCAAAAAGCGACAATGGCGAAAAGTCTTAGAAATATGCAAACGAAGAGGTCTCGGAGGAAAATCGATAAAATTTCACTGGTTTTGGAAATGCATTATTACCCTTCGGGGTTATACCCCCAGTTGGCAGATGACGTGGAAAGTTATGATCGAGATAATAAAAAAACAACAGACGTCGTCGTCGGGGGAAATGATACTCGGAAGAGCAACGAATGTTTAGTAATACTATTTTCTACTGGAGGGGGTAAAAGAGAAAACGTTCTTCTATTTCATATCGCGTTCATCTTCATCCTCATCATCAACTCATTTCTTCGTGTTTACGATTGCCATTACCAAGAAAATTTTCTTTTTCGCAGAGGCCACGAGTCTCCCCAACGGCGCCGGGTAATCATGTTACGTCTATAATCGAATTTCTGCCGGAAATTTATTTTCGTTCAATTACGCGTAACGGCATTTAAATGAAGCTTTCACGAATAAGTTTCTTTTTAAGAACCCAACCCAAAAAATATGGCCATTCGTAAACAACGCATTATGACCTGCAAAGAATTTCAAATTATTTACCGTCAATTTATTTCCCAGTGAAAGAAAAGAGAGTAGTTGTTGGATGTACATGCATAGTTAAAGAGATCTCGAGATGTCGAACGCGATTAGAGACGAATAAATAAGCTCTCCATTTTCGGTCGCTTCATGATGATTTTTTAAACAATTCCGTGATAAGATTATGTAAGTGACTTTCTCACCAAATGCTCACTTCATTCCACAAAACGAAAGACTAAAAAAAAATTGAAAATAAAAATCCCCGCAACAAAGCAAACATAGACAAAAGCCGAGTCATCGAGCCTTCTAATTTACGAGAAGCTCGCATTAATCTCTAAGAAAACCGCTTTGTGTTAGAAGCAGAATCCCTTGGAAAGACGAAGAAGAAAAAAACCCAAGTGAGGGGAGGGTTGAGCACACGTGAAGCGAGCTTATCGACTAGAAAAGGGGAGCTAACAAAAATCTGCCTCCATTCGTAATTACTTCGCCATGAATCAAGACGTTGCACGTAATAAATTATCCACTCCGGTGCCATTGCATTTGTGGAATCGTTAACGGGATGGTAATTTGTTGAGCAAATAACTCGTACAAAAGGGCAATGCCAAGCCACCATTCTCGATTCAAGCGACGGAAAACTGGTACAACTTGGCCATTTTCTGTCTCATTAACTACGAAAACATTGATGTCGTCGTTGTCGTCGTCGTCTCGCCTTTTTTTTTGATAACTTTGAGATTGGAGAAGAAAAAGTGCTATATTACAATGTTTCGTTATCTCACATCGTAAGGTGTGAGTACTCTAGTTACTGTGTTTTTGAGTGTGTGTGTGTGTGTGTGTGTGTGTGTGTGTGTGTGTGTGTGTATGGCGAAGCATTGCCAAAGAAGACTTTTAACAGGAAGACAAGAAGAAGAAGAAGAAAAGGCGCAAAAAGCCAACACTTATTGGTGTCATCCATCTTCCAGAAAGTTGCGTCTTAGACAAGAAGAAAAAAACGTCAACGTTTTTTTTTTTATTTTTATATACTTTTTTATATCAAGGACATCGTCGACGAAAAAGTTAAAAAAAAAGTTAAAAAGTAGTATAGCAATCGTGGAAATGGAATTGCAATGACTGGAACTTCCCACGCTAGTTTTACAAGTCATTCGATTTGAAACCTATCACGCGTTACAAACACGTTAAGAAAAAAAACAAACTCGACTTGTAATGCAGTTGGATAACAATATTATTTGTCTTCTCGTGTCACAAGTTACTGATTTAAGTAGAGTTTTTTTTTTATAAAATAAAGGGAAAATTGATCTGTAACCACAGAATGTAACTTTGTTTTTTATAATGTTTGTTTTTTATGATTATAGAAGACTTTTGAATATATCTATCGTTACAAAACTAATTGAGATCGAATTGAGTTCTTTGGTGACGTAAGTCCACTTACGTTGCATAAAGACATTGGACTGCCAATAATTTGTACTTTCGGACTCGTTTGGAGCAAGAAGATGGAACACGACTATTGTAAATCTGAAAATTTCTGTGATTTCTTTCTTTTCAAAACTTCGTACATTTTTTAGTTACCGTACCCTGTTATTTCACCCAATTAAAAAATCTCACGGGTATTTATACAATGATGATAATCAAATATTGAAAAATAATGTTGGAACATAGTATGAACAAAACAGCATTGTGTCAGATCGGTTACACAAACTTAAAACTACGCCAACAAACGTGAAAAGAAAAGAGAAGGCAACTTTTTTTAGTGTCTATCAGCAAACATTAAACACTTAATTCCTGTAAAATCGAAAACGAAAATCTTCCCTCGAGGAGTAGGAGGGACTTTTTCCTATAGTTAAACGAGAAAGCGTTATCTCATTTCCCTCGCCACGTAATTAGCCAGAGGGAAATCTTAGACTTCATTTTGCAGCCTGTTTTAACGAGCCCCCAAGTCGAATTCCCAAGAAGCTTTATTCCTCCCCCCCCCCATGAGTGTGTGTGTGTACTGTACGTATGTGTGGATCAGTTGCTGTTTGTTAACTCTTTCCATCTCGTTTTACCAAAATAGCGGTTTGATGTCTCGGACGGCTCAACAAATTTTTGGCACGACTGAGGAGGAGAGGTAAAAGTTAATTTTCGCTTCCAACTTTGGATTCTTACTTTACGCGGGGCTTTATTCAAGTGAAGGCAAAGAAACGTAGGGGAAGAAGAAGAAAAAAAGGGGGAATAGGGGAAAGAGAATTTTCGGAACCCAATTCTCCTCACGGGAGTCGCTAAGACAAGTCGTTACGCTGCGTGCGCGTGCAACACGAAGACGAAGCAGTAGAAGCAACTAGGATGGCAACCCCACCGCCAATGGTGCTTTTGCTACCACCACTACTACTACTACTGCTAATACTACTACTACTGTTCCTTACAATACTGTACGTGATGGAGCAAAATTCCAGGGAAAACGATCACTAGCCATGATCGTCCTTCGTTGTATCATTCCTCCGCCATTTAACACGCCGGAAGAACGAGGAAGAAAAAAGTGGACAACTTAAACCCATGAAAACAACCGCCATCGCCTTCCTGGAACAAAAGCAATTTTTCCAAAAAGCCATTTTTTTTTACACAATCTGTGACGCTCAAGTTACCTAATACCCCCCTAGACGGTGCCCATCTACGTCTTGAATTCCTACTCGATCTCTTTAAATGATACGCCTTCTCTTATAGTAAATAGTCACAAAACGTATAATTGAAACTTTGTAAAGGTACTAAAAAACTTTTAAAAATGCTACATGTACGATTCTTTAAAAAATGCTACAGTGGCATAAAAAATTATATTTCTATAAAATTGGCCACCAACTCAATTCAAGCATGATTGTTTATTTATTTTTTTAATATAATAATTATTATTCACAAATAATGGTATTTATGATAATGTAGTATGAAAATCAAGTTTCTGTACATTAACAACAAAGTTTAATCCTCGTTTACATACTTACAATATATCTTCCATAAATTAATTGAAATATATACAGTACTTTGTTTCAATGAACCGTAATTAAAAACGCACTATTTTGAACTCTGAAACACCCTGAAACAAGTACAGTAGCCCATTATTTTTGTTCTTTTTGGCTGAGATTTCACATTTTCGCTTAATTTCTCTGCACAAATTGTTGATCGTGTTATAGTAATACTAATTGCATTAAATGGACCAACGACCATTACCACGTGCAGTTAAGCGTAAACAAAGTCAATGCATCATCATCATTTTGAGCAGCAGCAGCTTCTCAAGATTCGCAATTCGATAACGCAACGCAAGTTGGATTAACTGCAACAAGAACTGCTACACTTCTCTTTACATTTCCCAAGCGACCCAAACAATTGCTTTTAAAGGTTAATAACGGTGCAATGGTCACGTCACATTTAACTCTTCAACTAAATTCATTTTTGCGTCGACTACATCCAAAAATCGTGTCGCTCGCCGCGATAAAGAGAATTTACCTATCCTAACAAACGGTGAATAACGAATGTTTACTTTTCTTAGTTTCGACAAGAGTCCCATTCGAAACGTGGTGAAAGACCAAATCACGTGATGAAGCAATTTTTTTTCGTTTTATTAGCAACCAAGAAGCGTCAGTTAATATTGAAAAATCATATTTTATACGGAACTACACAGGTTTTTGTCGAGGCTCATTTTATCTCATCATCATCATCATCATCATTCATTCATTCATTCATTCATTTATTTTACAGAACTATTAAATGAAGAACTGTCAGAAAAACGATATCAGAGGTAAATTGCTCATGATGAGATTATATAAGATTCAAAACATGCCTAATCAAAAATATCAGTTGTTATACGATTAATGGGGTTGTTGCTTGTTTAGATTTGAAGTTGTTGGAGATGTACTTATAGATGTGAAAAAGTACGAAGAAAAATTAAATAAAGGATATTCGCAAGATCACATTTTGACATCCTGGTTCACTTTTCATTTAGCGAGCAATGTTTTCAACAGTAACATTTTTACTGTATTCATTCTAATAATAATGACATGTCTAATGTCCTTTTATTATTAAACGTCTTTCAATTACTCTGCATCATCGTGCATTTCGTACAATATCACCAAAACCTCATAGGAGTTATCTCGTGTATTCCTCAGTATACAAAGGATTTTCCACTGACTTTCATCGTTAATTCGCTTGTTCCAAGTTTCTCCACTTATTCTCAACTGTGTCTCTCCATAGAATTAAATCCCACCAGTGAATGGATTCCTTTGTCTTAAAGCAAGTGTTATAAAAGGCTAACCCCCTCCACTCGAATTCGAACGAGTTATCTACCTGGTGAGGAAGCAAAGCTGCGTCTTCGCTCTCTCATTTATTATGAATGGCGACGCATTCGAGTTTGCGGTGTAACGTTGGGTCTCTAACTCTCCAGCGTGTACCGAGTCATGCCGATAAACGATAATGCAGTACAAATGGAACGATAACGATACATTCTCGGGGCACCCCGTAAATCCAATCTGTTGTAGAAACGGGGTCTAATGGGACCAAAAGGGGGCTTTTCGTTGTCCCCAGGTGTTGGGTTCACGTCAAAAGAGAGGGGAGGGCATTTCCATGAATTCCACAACGCTGACCACGACAACGTTTTCTGACAACGTCTGATGTCTGTTTTGGCACAACAACGATACGAAATAAGAGCCGAATGAGCAGATCGAACAGGCACCATCATCCGATCCAAAGTGCCAGAGGCCTGTTGGCACAACCACAGTAACATGTTATGCCGTTCGACAGCAGCACCATGGTCGATGGTAGTAGCCAAATGAATCTGCAGCAAGATTCACAAAGTAGCTAGCCACAGGGAACTACGGGAATTCGATCCCAAAGGTCTGTTAACAGAAACTTAACACAAATCTTACGCTGAGAAAAGTCTACAAATGTTGCGTTCAGCCACTCGGCGGCGTCAAACATGAGGAATAATAAATGCATCTTCTTGGATTGATTGGATCAAATCGAAACCACTAAAAATTAATAAATCGTTTCCCAAATATTTGTCAATCAAGATAAACAGCTAACACTTCATCCGTGAAGCGATAGAATAAAAAAAAAATCAACATGAATGAACTAATTAATAACAATTTCTTGTAAATGCCACTTCTACTCGTTTACAATATAAATTCACCATCAATTATTCATCTGCCTACAAATATGCAACTAACCACTTTCCCTACAATACAGTACTAGAATTGACTTCCAACTTTTATTAGGAAATGTCCCATCCTCTGTTATCACTCAAACTGCACCAGTTTTGTACTCATTTCAAAGTTAAAACTACACATTATACATAAAATTTAATCCTGTCATTTGCACAGTAACTAGTATACAGCCCGTCAAAATAACGGAAAAGTTTTTATTTGTTTTATTTCGTTATTTTTGTTTCGTGTCGTTTTAACTCATGTTGCTTCCTAGCATTCATTGCAGGTATTTATTGATTTTAACTCATATTGCTTTGCAATATTCGTTACAATTTGAGGTAGCTGTCCTAAGACAGGCTGCTTCTTTTTGCTTGGTCGTTTTCTTTTACCCTTCTCACTGCCACCCAAGGGAGTGTCCAAGTGAGAGTTGGTGCGTATTTTATTTATTTGTTTTTTATCCCTTAAAGATATAATATGAGAACTCGGTAGAAAACGAGGCATGAACAACAAAGTAAATCAATACATAAACCAAACATAAATTAGACATAAAAGTCCAAAAAGATTAAGTATAAACTTAAGTATATATATGTCACCGCCAAAGTCCGAAGTCCGGTCAAAGTGGGAAATGACCAGCCATTTCGCACCTTGGCCGAGGCTTTTGGCCAATGTCCGATGTAACGGAAATTACCAG
>JAQIWH010003136.1:0-21191 GCA_034695005.1 Cryptops parisi | reverse complement strand
TGTCCAAGATAACGACAGAAAAGACGCGAACCTCTAAGTCTCCCTGAAGAATAAGACCGATGCGCAACATAAGATAAATGAATAAAAACTAAAATTCCAACTTTCAAAGTAGTTGTGTTTTAACTTTACCAGAATTACCTTCGCCTACTAGGTCATCCCAAGTGTGACTTGGACCCCCCCCCCCTTGGTTAGTCAACGTCCAAGCGTAGATTATGTTCCTACATTATTAACCGCTGCGTTGATTTAACTTTTAAAAGCTGAATTATTGACTGTAGAAAGACAATGGATGCAGGCCTGACCAGACAGAAAGCAAACAGAGACATAGTTATGAAAGAGACATTAATAACCAGAATATAGAATGGTAAAACTGTAATAGAAAACATATTAATTGATCATTACCAATTAATAAATTACGGCCAAGACATACAAATCCTTTTTGAGCAAAGTAACGTTCTGAGCATTTAATACATAACGTTCAGCAATCTGAACATTTAATAAATCACTTCGTTGACAACGACAGTTGGCGATTCGAACATATAAATCAATACCAATAATATCGCATATGATATAGGCTACAAATAATAGTAATACACACAAACAAAATAATACGCATTAACATTTAATACGCATAAAATTTATCTTTGTATTGATATACTGTACTTGTATGTACTGTAAGTACAAATATAAATATACATCGGTAATATAATTAAAACGCGGGCATGTAATATGAAATTCATCTACAAGAAATAAGACCATTAAAGCTTAATATCAACGTCTTTATTAAAGCAAATAAAGAAGTTGATATTTTATCACAATATTGTATAGGGTGTCAACAATAAAATCTAAACCTTTTAATCACATACAGTTTAAAGAAAAATATTATGTAACCAAAACTAAATATCATGGTAGTCAACACTACTAAAAATAAATACGACGTCAGTACATCGCCATATATAATAGGCGCCTCTGGTGGCGCGAAGAATGTCATGACAGAAGTCTAACTCACGCTATGGGTTCATAATATTCCCCCAAGTCGAAAAATTGTCCCAAAAGTTTAAAGTTTTCATATTAGAGTTGGAATGATGCCTCATATTTATGTTCGTGGTTAAAAAATGGAAAAATGGAAACACGAAAAACGTGTTTCTCGTGCACTCGTTCACCAATCATCGCTTGTGCTTGGTCGCTCAAAGTTGCAATTTTGGAAAACTAACTAACTGCAGCGCCACTGTGGCTCTGACACGCATAACAAAATTTCCCACATAAACTTTATGAACTTCTGTTCCACCAAGAATCACATTCGTATAACCTGATATGAAAATATAATGAAGTTTACAAATGTTTAGATCTCATTGTGGACACCCTGTATTGTAGACTGCAGTATTGTATACTCCATAACTTATTTCGAACTCAATATCAAATAATCGTTCATAAAGTTGTTTAATTTGCGAAAATTAAACTCAATGAAAAACTTACAAACTTTCATTTATAAATATAAAACTTAAAGCGGTGCCAACATTTCTCAAGTATCCATTGTATCACATTAAAAATCAATTTAATAATGTTGAAAGTAACCGCACAGAAGTGAATGTAGAATTTCTTTTCACCAGTAAAAAATCAGGAAATCAGGTAAAACTTGAAAAACGTTATCCGTACACCATTTATAACAGTCCTACCATTACGTATACAGTAGCTACGGAACGTCGATCAATACGCTAACTCACAAAATCTTACTGATAATGTCCCTTTAAAAAGATTAACTTCTTTATGTGTATAAAAATGTACTTTGTCAATATTTTGTCAAAAAACATTTACTTTTAATGCAGTATTAGGCCTACTATATATTACTCTTAATACAGTATTATAATTAAGCTAACTTATGTATTGGTCAACTTGACCATGAAATAGTAAATTAAAAAATATAACAAATTAAGGTCATGAAATACTAAAACCGGTAATATAGAATCACGAGAATATATTTACGTCATAAAAATCATTGTAACATTAACATGATATGCTTTATACACTCCGCCACAAAATACTAGAACCAACATAATTTTTGCAAATAACTTGTAATTCAGCAATTCAAATTCCACCACATAATAAAAGCTTTTTTTCAGGTTACAATATACAGTATATTTTACTTAAAAAATTGTTTGCGAAAACAGTTCCAAACTCAAAAAGCAGAAACATCGGCGCGTCAAAATAACAGCACCACTATCGACAAATGGACTTTCACATAATAACACTAACATCAGAAACAAGACTTAAGACACAAACTAATAATGTGTACTTCCACTTTGTTTAGTTTAACTTGAAAAATTCAATTTGGGATCGAATCAGTCGTTTATCTCATTTTGCGACATTGCATTCCAACATTTAGTAACAGCCTCCTTATGCTATTATTTTCCTTAGTTATATTGCTAACTATCAGTGTACACTTTTCGAGCTAACGTTCCTCAAAGGTTTTCAATATCGATGTCAGAATACGTGGCTTTCCCATTCGAAACTCCTTTCTTCTTTTCAAATCACTCGGTAGTCGATTTTTCACTGTGAATTTCCGCGTCTACTTGATGAAATCCTTGCCCTCCTAGTCGAGTCCCGTTACAGTAACTATGATGTTAAAGAATATCTTGATACGCTTGACTAACAAACGATAATTTCAGTTGTTTCTTCCAATTCAATAGCAGCTTTCGTCATTACACTTTTGCCTCTCAATTGTTTAATTGGAAAGACTTCTCATCCTTCCTCAAATCATGCCACTAATACCACCAACCAGCAGTTTCATCCAAATTAAACTTTTTTTCATCGCTAAAGATAACGTCTCATTCCTTGGTCCAACTGATATGGTCCTTTGAAAACATAGGTTGATTGTTACTTTTGAGTAGTGGTGACTTTCGTTTTACTTTTCTTGCGTTACAACAGTTTTTCAGTACTTCCTGAACAGTCTTGAAGCAATCCACAATACTTGTTTCAACTGCAACAACACGAGATGACTTTTGAGAATTGTTGCACCCCGAATTATTGCTCTACGGTCCCTGGCACTTAGCAAGCATAATCGGCCACCACTGATAAATGTCTCAATTTGGTACAAAATAAACCATAACTGTATTTAATCTTCAATTTCTCTTGCGATTAACCGGTATAATGCACCAATTGTATCGAAAAATTTCGATTGGTCTAATAAAATAAGAAACATGTATATTTTTGTTTAGTTTTGCTAACACACTACAAGACCTCTGTACATCTATGAAAATTATATAGAATATTCAAACTATTCAAAATGATAGTGTGTGTCAGTATTGTATTTTAATCTATAAATTTCAGAAAATTAAAGCGTTTCTTCATCATTTTTTAATCGTTCTGTATTCTTCTTTATTGACTGAACGTAGTGAGGTCTATGTTTTGAAAAGTTGGACGAAATAGCATTTATTTGTGTTTGTGGATGTTGCGGATGCCTAAGGGATCCCACCAGGTCCATACGGTGGATTTTGGCTCAAAAATGGGTCTAGGGTCAAATCTGTCAACTATCGCAATTTCCTATTGAATTCAATGTGGGAAACCAGTTGGTCAAAAATTGCGCAAAAACTACGAGAGCTAGGAAGCTAAAACTTAGCAGGCAGCTTGGTCTCATCTCGAAGGGAGCAGGAGTATGTATACTGACAACTCGACATTGCTGTTTGGTTAGGTTAGATTAAGTAAGGTTGGAGTTAGGAGTGTGCGACAATCGATTTAATTGCGTATTTAATTGGGATAACCTGTTTGGTCAAAAAATTGCAGAAAAACTACAAGGCCTAAAAAGATGTTTTTTGGCAGGTAGTTAGATCTCACCCCAAAAGGGGTTGAGTATATTAGCGACTCGACATTGTCCTCAGGGGGTGAGCGACCGCTTGATTTAGCAACACGAAAATCGGCTGCATGTAACATACCGTCTTTAGATCAACGATGTTGTAACGTACCTTCTTTAGCTCAACAATGTACAATTGTACATTTGCAATGTTGATGTTATTGAGCTTTGTTGTAATTTCTAATTTAAGTTTTAAAAGGAAAAAATTACCATTTGAATGGTGAAGTGTTTTGAACAAATTCAAATTTCGTTTTTCATTGTAATGATGGTTCTATCAATTTGGTAGTTGATGTGATGTTGACGTTTTTCTACTGACATTACGAATAAGCTGATTATTGAACAACATTGTACTACACAACAGGACTCTATGCTGCTTAGTAGGAGCCACTATTGCTATTAATTATGTCCAACTGTTTTACATGGAAGATAAACATAGTTTAATCTTTATAAATTTTTTTAATATATTTATCGGTTTCATCCCAATTTTCCATCTATTTATAGGTTTCATCCAAACAAAGTTTCCATCTTTTTATCCTGTGTTTGTTCCGTGTCCCTTGGTCCTTTTGTGGCCGAATTAAACAAACAAATTACGTATTAAGAATAAGGTTCATCTTAAAAACGAGTTCTTTCATTATTGTGTGTGTACCATACTTGAAATTCAATTTTCATTTTGTTTTGCTTAAAACTACGATTTACGAACAAAGCGGACAGAATGTTTAGTCGGACAGAGATTCCCTGGCGATTAGTATATTAACTGATCGAGGCATAAAAACACATTTCCCGTCGTTTTTGACAGGATTTCTTCTGTACCCAAGCTTCAAGTAATGATGAATGTATTGTAAAGTATGACGAACAGATGCCTAGCACCTGTATTGAACTAACTCTAACAGACAACACATTGAGCTATTCTTTTCAATCATCCGTTCAATCGTTGAATCAAATAGGCATCCGTTCAATCGTTGAAACATCCATGACTTTTCTGTTGAAATGATGATCTTCCTTCCAAACTTCACATCCGTGCAAAGGGGCTGATGGGCACACAACTAGTCTTGTTATATCAATTTGATTCATACAGTCATACGTTATACATTCATATACAGAACATATACATTTATGTACTGTAACATTTCGTCGGTTACGGTTTCTTTAATTAAGGTAAGGTAACTGATACATTTGATATGAAAACCCTTCCCAAATTTTTATTTAGAGCTTCCCTTAGTATGATCACAGATCTTTTGTTTTTCATCTCCCTCTTTTAGTCTCCGTCTTGCTTACCCGTCACTTTAATGATTTTTAAGTGAGAAAAAGGGGACGTTTAATGACAGAGAAATAGGCACTTTTTCTTCCCAGAGATAAGTAAGCAAGGAGCGAAAGTGGTAGTGAAATGAGGCATCAAACCAACCCCCATCCCACCAGACTAGTCTAACAGCCTCCCATGTTCAGTGTTCATTCCCTCGTTTTCCAAATGATAACCAAAGCAACCTTTTCTTGCTGAATTTTCCAGTTCATCTCGCCAATCACTCCCTCGACGCCCTTTTCTCGCGCTCGCGCTCCCTTAACCAATTACAAAACTCGGTGACCGAACGAAAAAGAAACGCCACGATTCATTACAGGCTTTTGGGCAGCAAAGAACACGAGAAAAGAAAATCAGTTAGTTGCACACCAAAACTTGCAAAGAAGACAAGCTTCGACGCATCGCCTACGGGCCTACGACGACGGGAAATTTGCTTTCGACTGCGCATGTGTCAACTTCCTTCCCACATTCTCAATTCGACCGGGATAGGGATTCTATTCCTCCACCCCCACCCTCATCTCGTCGATAGCTCCGAGCAAGATCATCATCATTACCATCACCACCACTTGGACATTTCTTCTTACACCAAAACATCAGCGCAAAAAAATCAACAGTCGAATGCAAGCATAGACATTTAGCGTTATAAATACATTACCACTATACGTAGAACTGTTTTGTCTAACAAAATCCGTTTTGTCCAATACTACTACACTAGTGTCTCGATGTCGGGTCAAAACTAAGTTGAACTATCGTCATCGTTGGTCGTTAAGAAACCATTTCTACCCAATTAGATATCACTGGTTAAAAATAAACCGTAAAAGAAGAGCAGAGAGATTTTGTGAAATTTTATCTTGAATAAATCTTTGAACACATTTCTTATAGTCCCATATATCACTTTCGTAGCGTTTCACATGTGCACAAACGCGCAAGACAATGGGCGTTGCTTAAAAAAAAAATCGGAACTAAACATTTGACAAACCTATGAAAAACTTGAGCAAGGTTTCATATACGTTATTAATATGAACACATAATTTTATTTTTACAATATACTCCAACTAAACACAAAATATCTGATGATGAACGTCGCGTTCAAAATTGCTTTGTATCATATTGAATGCCCCGATGCCTGAAGTGGCTCCTAATAACAACCGCCATTATTGTCGTTCATGAAAATGATATATCACTTTCGTGATACCACGTTCAAATACATCCAATCACCGTTTACTACAGCAAGTATATCTAGTTTCAAAAAAGATGAGCGAAATGTAAAATTTTATGATACGCTTTGAGCGACATATCTGAAGACTCACCAGCCTAGAAGATGAATCGTGTTGCTCACAAGAGCTGTTTCTTAGCTATCATCAATCACCTTATCTTCCGTGATTTGAGCTTCAAGACTCACAGAAGAAAAAGTTTGGCTAAATAGTAAGCCTTGCAGCAATAAGAAACTTAACAGTAAACATATACCCAAGTTTGAATTTTTATCTTTCGTGGTCTAAATTACAATTCAACACGTTAAAACTAAGCAAAAATATTTTGAATCATGAGACGATATATTTTTCTGTAGAGTTAATTTGTCAAAACGTTTTCCTGAAAAATATTTTTAGGGCTGGCAGTATTGATAATAATATAAATTCGTCAACCTCTAAAAAACGTTTCAGTAATGTATTGTCATTTTTAGTTTGAATTGTTTTTTAATAAAAAAAAAAAACTTAGCCTGTACGGTACATGTTTCAAGGCACTTGGCCCATCGTCAACAAGTTTATTCAGGAAGTATTTATAACGTGAAGGGGTACGTGTAAAGGATAGGCTACATCGGATCTTGTTAAAACTTAAATTAATATTTTAAAGCCATTTTTTATCAACAACTGATCTGGTTTTAACAAGATCCGATGTATCTTTTATCACTGTACAATCTTGTAACACATGATGTGAACACTTCCTGAAAAAAACTTGCTGAAGGTGAGTCCAAGTACCTTGAAACAAGTACAAGTCAGGTTGATTTATTTTTTTACAATACTAAAAATGGCAATACATTACTAAAACGTATTTTTAGACATTAACTAATTTATATGACTATTGTTGCAAATTAATAAGGTCTTTTATTTTTTTAAAAGTTGAACGAGAAAAAATACAAATAACACCAGTTAACTAATAAAGTCTGTGTCGTTCTTTTTCTGAAAGTATAGCCTTTTAGGGTATAGTCATCCTACTGCAAGAATGTAATTTTTTTAAAAAAAAGTTAGGCTACATGCCTGATATGCGAACAAATTATAAAGAAGTTGACTTCATCAAAAAGTTGTTCAAAATATCGCATAAGTGAAACTTATCACCACTTGTAAAGCTATAGTTTCATGGTTATCCAACAATTCTAACTTTATAGCATCTCGAAGTTTTGTCTCCCTTTAAGTTCTGAGCTCTAGAAAGCGTGAACTGAAACTTCTATCTTAAACTAATAGAAGAGCAGTTAAAGAGAGCAGTTCGGGGCAAGTGGGTTCAACGAGTGAAATGAATATAAAAAAAAATAAAGAGGGTCCAAAAAAGAGAGGGTTGCGTAGGTGTGGCATGTGGCATAGAATCTGCCTTGGCACCAGTTGATTAAGCGAGCGCCAACCTAGCATCGTCAATTCCTAATCACTTAGCGTGACAAGGACTAATGAGGCGCATGCGCCGTCCGACCCGCCTCGATTCGCCTGGGGGCGATCGACGAGGAAAATAAGGGAGGGGAAGGGGGAATACGTAAAGGGGGACGAGTAAGGAAGGTGTCCTCTTCTATCGGTCTCTGGGATCGCGTTTGGCGACCGAAGAAGAGTTTCTAATGGGCTGTGCGACGCACCACCCCAGAGAAGCTTGATACTGTCACTGGCTCGTAATTTGCCGTAATCCATGAAATTATCAGAAAATATATATACTTATATATATATATATAATTTTTTTTTCACTTCGTGTCTCGTTCCCCCGCGCAAATCGCATGTAAATGATTGCCTCGGTTTCTTCTTCCTCCTCTTTTGCAGCGATATCTCAAAAT
Source organism: Cryptops parisi (assembly GCA_034695005.1). Taxonomy (NCBI): domain Eukaryota; kingdom Metazoa; phylum Arthropoda; class Chilopoda; order Scolopendromorpha; family Cryptopidae; genus Cryptops; species Cryptops parisi. The sequence goes on along the minus strand of JAQIWH010003136.1, from coordinate 13,025 downwards.
TACCCGCAGGTCGCAAACGCCGTTGCCATCGATTAAAAAAAAAGCAGTAAGAGTGGTAGTTGATGTTGCAGAAGCAGAAACAAGCTGTTCTAATCACAAAGAGACGATGATGAAGAGGCTACTACGCGGCCAATACTACGTCAACTACGAGCAGGGGGACAAGCATCATGGACCACAAAACCCCCTCAGCAAACAACGGTCTTAATAACCGCTTGTTCTTGCGGGTCTCCGAGAATCCATGATAACAACACTCCGCCCTAAAGCGCGTTCCCACTTTCATCATCATCATCATCCTACTCGACTCTAAAAAAGCTCATTTTTCGGTTTCAAATTTTGTACGTTAGACAGTATCAGTTGATACGAAATCGATAATTCACCACACAACAGCACATGATTTATACTTTTTAGTATAAAAATAAATAACTTATTCAAACAATTTAACAAAGATATAACAATTTACAAAAGATATAGGCCTAATACCGGTATACAAAAATCAAAACGTTGAAACATACCACAATATTATTTATGATTGAATGATTAAGAAAGATTGAATGCGAGTAGTAACTAGCTGTATGCCCGTCAATAATGACAGGGAACTTTCTCCATCACCCAGTTCATTATTATTTTTAAACTAGAAATAAACCCCGTAGTTGGTATGGTAACCACAGAGAGTCTAGAAGTGAACAACATTATGTTTATTCTTCTTTATGTACGTTCGTGTTGGTATGGTAACACATCTATCACTGATATATACGAGTAGCGTATAGGGAGCTATTCTTCACCACAAAGTTCATTGTTAGGAGTCTAATCTTTCTTTGCGTAACCTTTTTCTTTTTCTTTTTTTTTTACACAATATTTTATTTTTTTGGGTATATATTTAGAAATTGTTATGTTTAATGTTTTGTTTCGCTAGGACGCAATAAAATTAAAAATAATAATAATAATAATGATCTATGCCGTGGATATAATTGTTTAACTCACGTTGTTATAGTAAACCCCGTAGATATAGTGATACATTTACAAACGCATAAAGGAAACCGTATACATACGTTGTATGTATAGTCGACATACAACGCGTTGATGTGTGTTGCATACGTCATAAAAACAGTGTCCGTAAAAGTGGGTTAAAAATTGATATTTCGCCAATTGTTTCTTCATCTAGATCTAGGCGATCGGTAATAAAAACATATTTCAAAATATGTAAGAAAATATTATTCTATCAAGTTACTGTAATAAGTATACATGAGCTTGTTTTGTCGGTTTGGGTGCGAATCAAGTAAAAACAGGTATGTAAAAAAATGACACAAGGTTTTGTCTATATAGTTTATAGACAAAACCATAATTAACACTATAATTGAAGGGCTTCGGGCAGCATAATGGTAAGCCACACTTTTTCAAAAATGGACATTTATACACCAAACTGTTCCCCAGTACTGTTTCTAGTCTGTTACTTTGCCATCTTCCTGGATTTTCTTGAAAATGGCAGCATAATACAAAACATTATCTTGTTGCTTAGTATGATACCATAGATTAAAGAGTTATTTCTAACTCTTTAGTCTGTGATGATACTCTATGGGGTTTCTCACAAGAAAAACGGCTTTATTGAACAATTTTAAAAATGTAGCTTACCCATTATGCCTGGTGTAAAAGGGTGTTAAGTAACATTTTTGTCAAAAATTATCTAGAATCAGTTTCGAATGTGTTAGGTGCAATTCTACCTTTGCAACGCATAATTTCGAGCAAAACAACACTATGTGCAAAGATATTAGTGCAAGAAGTCTGAAGTAGCCCATAGGCAAGTTGGGATCTTTAAATGTATTTTCCTCGAAATTGTAAAAATGTTACTTAACACCCATTTACACCAGGCCCTTCAACTGTTATTAAGAAGATGCCAAGAGGTTTGACATGCTGGTCAAATCAGAAAAATCCACAGAACAACTTAAGGCAAAATTTACGCACCGAACTATAGTACTTGATTAATTGAAACAACCAATAATAATCGTTCGGCCTCTACTAGAACAGGCCAAAGTTTGACTTTTTTTACAAATACCGAATGTTGTTACTATATAAAGCTTGGACTAAACTGAATTAATTGTAAGCTATGCTCTCTCTAAAGTAAGAATATGGTTTTTATCAAAAGAGTGAAATAAATATAAAAATATATAAGCAGGGAGTGAATTATTATTTCTTCTATTCAAACCGGGAAAACTTCTCGCTATCTCAAGTACAGTATATGGTTCCTCGTGCTACGTTACTTATTTTTTTTCCATATACGAATATGTACGTGTGTGGTATATACATAAAAAAAAACTCTTTAAAAGTGGAAATGTTCTCGAAAATGCCTCATAAGAGTAGTATTGGAAAAAATGTGTACAACAGCGCTTGTATTGAACGCAATGGTCTGCAAAATGTGCTGCAAAGTTTGAATCGGTGCAGCGGCGATGAAAAGACCCACCTCGACAAAAATTGCTTCTTGCGCTCGATTACCTCTGAATGATGTATGGACGTGAGCACACTTTTCCATACACGCCTACTTCCACGCACTTGCTTATTTTTTATCCGATTCTCCATTCCTTTAGGTGGAGAAGAGAATTTATAAAGCGCACAATAGCATTGTGAAATACAACTTGTTAACGGAGCCAAGTTTTCGGGTTGAGCTATACGGTACTCTAACGTTACATGATGTTACACAAGTGATCTGATGAAGTGAAATCTTACTTGAAAAGAGTATAAGCGTTTCAGGGAAAAAGCTACTTGGTATACAAAAGACATTTTTTTTTTTAAATTTAAAAAAAAAACATTGTTGTATTGTTACAGGTAGTTCACATTTAACCGTTAAGTGAGGCGTAGACCCTACCTTTTAATAGGGAGTGAACTCTTAAGGGTTCCGTTCTACGAATAATTCGCTAAGCTAATTGGACGCTAAGCGAGGAGCTCTACATACAATAAAAATACAGTCATATAAAATGATAAAAACGATGTACCAAACAAATCAAAGTTCACTCATATTAAAAACACACATTTATATTAACATTTTAGTGATCGAATCCTTCTTCAAAGTGTAGTGGTTCGAGGCATCAGTGCACAGTGAAGTACACATTCATAGAAAAATATGTTGCTGAATAGCTGGTCGTGAATTCGAGCGGTCGTTGAAGAGGTAGGTCGTTAAGTAAAGAGTGCCTATATTTTAAATAGCAAAATGTTAAATGCCTAGTCTGGGCCAAAGTGTTACCGCTTGGGGTAGAGTGCGCAGTGAATTGCAGCAATGAGAAAGTTATTCGAATTTTTAAATTTGAATGTTTAGTATGTTTGGTACAAGTTTCAGTACCGGTACATATTTTTTCCAAAATCTACTACTTCGGTAACAACAACACTCATTAATTGATGTTGTTTAATGGGATTCGACTTTTCATTGATATTTCATTACTATTAGTGAACTTTCTGTGGTTGGTATGAAAACCACGGGGACTCGAAATTAAACCCTGTTTACACTCATGTTGCCTCGCAACATTCGTTGGTATAGAAATGTATCCAACCATATAAACATAGCCTACTGTATACGTATATAATTGACTGGTCTTCATTATGCAATTCAATATTGTGATTGTGAAGTAGAATCATTCTGATGCACTTTGGATTTAGCAGCTTATTTTTTACCCTTTGTTGTTTAACCTCACGTTGTTATGGTGAACCTGGGAGTTCACCATGATAAATCTAGAGTAAACAAAACGCGTTTAATATTTGCACAGATCTGGTTAATTATCATTATTATTAACTGTTGGCTAACCTTTTTGTCATAGATTTCGTTTAAGCTATCATTTACTCCGAATCTATTCAAAACAAAACACGAACTTGTTCAACCAGCGTCAGGAACTGGAAAACATGAATTGGAGAAACCTGTCAGAAACCAAAACAAAACGGCATATTTATCTCAGCAAAATTAAATACAGTGAAACTGACACTAAAATAAATTGTAGCCTACAACGACCGAAACCCCAGCAACGCTGAAAAAAAGACACAAAGAAAACCCGTAACAAAGCTAAAAAAAATGAATTTAACTGGAATATTAACTGAAAATCGTCAGAAATGATAAGGAACTCCGTCTATCACAGTAGCACTTGTACTCATGTTTTGCAACATTTATTTAATGTGCATTATTTTTTGTATTCCTAGAAATGCATGTCTTGTTCTTATATTTTCAAAGGATGAATTCTAAACATGACAGTAAGATCAGTGAATTCTTGGTTCTTGAACTCACTCGCATTTTTTTTTCCATATGCCGACGCATTTGGAGTAGATATATTTCATCGTGTGTGTTTTAATGGATAGCCTTTTTGCATTCGGTGCGCTGACCCGATTAAGGGACTAGGTAGGAACCCCGAGTACTTCTCCCTTTTTTTTTGTTTCTTTTTTATGGACTTCATGACATGAGTAGCTGACAGGCGGGTGCGCATCTCTGCCGCCGTTTTGCTTCCCAAATGGACTTGAAGCTTCACTCCGGAAATTCGCGAGGGCGGGTTCACCGGGGGTATATGTATATATAGCGAGGACTCGTGACTCTTTCGAGGATCATATTGATTTGGCAGCGAGAGAAAAGCATATTAGCTGCAAAAAGCGGCTGCTCACGACTGATAAAAACACAAGCCAAAGACTTTCGCAGCGCCCACTATTGTTGGTGCAAAAGGCAAATGCAAAAACGAAGACTTATGGCTGACGCAGACAACGAGCACGTGGCTTCGCTTTCCATTCCCGAGACAGTCTTGCAAGAAAGTAATTCATATTCAATTTTTTTTAGATGATAAAGTCCGTCCCTTGCTCATGATTCACGCACTAAAAAACGAAAAACTTTACTTTACTAAGTCTCGCGCAAATGAACGCAACACTAACATCTTAATACGAGATTATTTTTCTAATAAAAAAATTACAAGAAAAAAATTATAACAGCATATTTTTAGTTGAGAATTTTTCAGAAAATCGTTAAATGATACTCTATCTTAATATTAAATTGAAGCCATAAAAGTAGAAATATAATTCGTTGAAAAGTATAAATATTCGTAAAATCAAGAATGCGTTTGTTTGTTTTACTAAAATAAAAACCAACAAATCGCACAAACTCTTCAGCCGAATCGTTAGCATATTTTTTAAATAGAAATAAACATCTAAATAAAATTTGGACACATGACTCATGCTGAAGTGGCCAAGAAATGTTTAATTATAAATGACCCTACCGTTTCCTATTTGAAAAAGACGATATAGCCTAAACGTAATGCCAAAGCAAAATATTGTTCTTAGTTAACATTGATTAATTAATCTTCAATGGTGTTAAAATATGAACAGATTTCGCCATTGCGAATCAACTAAACAAAGGGTTGTTTCAAATTAAAGTTTCATCTATAGCTCTAAAAAGAGTAACAACGATGCACTTGTTTCCCCGTTAGATTTGTTTACACACGCACCCTTTTTTTAACCGACTTCAAAAAAGGAGGAAGTTAACAAACAATTCGACCAGAGATCGTGTTCCTAAGCAAGAGGTATGGAAAACTTACAAGTCATGCGAATAATTTAAGAAGCAATTGGCTGATGCCGAAGCATTTGGTCGATTTCGCCAAATGCGAAATCGGCCAAAGCTAAGTCAGATAAGTGGTTTTTATAAAGCAGGAGGAAACGGGAGATCCCCGAGAAAACCAACGATCGTGGATCGTGGTGTCAGACCCCCAACTGAATTCACATGGAACTTGTAGGATTCAATCCCGGGACCTCTGGCACCAGATGTGTAGTCTTAATGACAAGGCCACCACGACCCTCACAATATATTTTGAGCCATCCGTTATAATAACATTTTAAACAGAATTCAACATTCGTGTTTGTTCGAGCAATATCTGTTCTAATGCATTAATTTTCAATGCAAAAAAATATTCATCCGTATAAACTCAAACAATTATTTTCTTTAAAAAAAGTAGAACAATGAAACACAGCATAATCTAACAAAAACAAAAGCGATCCCTACGCTTTCGCTTTAAAGGAAGTTTTGGAAAGCAAGAACAATGTAAACTGTTGATAATGAAACTAACGCCATTGGACGATTTGTTCAGTTGTTTTGGGCTAAGAGCGTAAATCGTAATGCCACGCTGAATCGCAAACACATCCACTTCACGCGCGCTATTACCTCTTCATTAATCGTCACTCGCAGGGGTCTTATTAACTAACAATAGGTGCACTTTTCGCTCTCGTGAACTTGGTAATAAAAGAGAGCGAAACAACAAAACGGAGGTGATTCATCATGAACATCAAGGGGAGTCTTTTTTGATTTGAGGCCAAATTGAATTTTCAGTCGTCGGAACAACTTTTGATTACGACTACTGTACACCGAGGAGGCATCGAAATAATTGGCATTATGGCAGCACTGACGAAACCATGTATCAACCCCTCACTAAAAGTACATTATCAAACACGTACAATAAAAAATAAGGTTTAAAAATTAGTCGTCACATGTACTAAGAGTGGTTACACTAACAGGGCTCCGCCTCTCGAGACGGTGCATTTTCAATACAGAACAAATTTGATTTATTGCGCAATTAGTCGGACGAAAAAAAACTAGTTACACAATTTGCCTCTTTGCCTTCTATTTCATCAACAACATCAACACGAGTGACTTCTGAATCAGTTGATATAGCCGACTTAGTGATTATTTCTCATCTTGAGCATTTGTTTCTCTGGCAAAAAAATGTAATGTGCAAAAGATAAATAGATTCTGAAAATTGTAATAAAACTAAATTATTTCTCGTCAGTAGTTTTATTTTTCGTCTAACTACGAGGATAACACGTAGGAACAGTGGTTAGTCTGCAAGTTATTGAAAAGTTTACTTCTTTAGGCGATACAATTGAAGTCGAAAATATACACGCAAATATTTTATAAAATTGGTATCACCAGTTTAGTCAACAACAAGCTCTTTGCTTAAACTTTTGTTGTAGTCTGTATTATTTTTAGCTATAAATTTAACATTACACAATTTATTATTATGTTTAAACATGTCTGTCTATAAATCTGCGTCTACATCCCTACAATATACTGCATTCATTCTTTCAAGTTAACAAATCCTATTTACTGTATCTAATCTAATGTTAAAATACAACTAATCAATCGTAATATTAATTATTTTTTATCACACCAACAAACCAATCCCAATGTAATGTTAAGCATTTTCAACGCGGCATTAAAAAACATTAACTAGCACTAGTGTTAACGTACGTAATGTATACCTGTTCCATAATTTTGATTTACAGAGTGAAATGTGTTTCATTTCAATCCCTTTGTTGTCACAACCAATAGTGTTTTGATCGCAAACGGTAGGTCTAATCAATTTTAACAAAACATTTCCTGTCAACTCTAGCAGAGCCTAGGCCTAAACTTTAACCTCATTTCCACACTTTGCAACATCCAACAGTGTTATCATCACCAGCATCATTATGTCGCTCAAACTCTAAATCTTCCCCTTTCTCTGCACTCTTTTGCTTTCTTCTCTCTAACCATCACCTTTCTCCCCCCCCCCCCACTACTTTCGTCCCCCTCCCTCTCCTTCGGGGAGCTTCCGGCGCTTCCGGCGAGGCCAACAGGTCCCCCCTCCACCCAACGCCCCACGCGCTTCATTGTTCTGCATGCAAAATGCAGAGACATTTTTCATGTATCGGCAACATAATTAATCAGATAATTGTGCCTGCATTAGAACAAAATCGTATTAGGCCTCGGCGAGATCGATGCGCCCCGATCTTCAAAGTCGCCGCCGTCGAGCAAAACGAAGGGGGTAGCGAAAAGAAGAGGGGGATGGGGGGCTAAAGGGGAAGGGGGAGAGAAACAGGGAGAAAAGGTCTGAGGAGGCGCTTTGATGTTAGGGGCTAGCCCCGCGATGAACTAAGAAAATCGCAAACATGAAAAGCTGGGATTTATCGGCAATCTGGCGTTCCTCGTTGAGCCCCCCTTCGTCAGCCGACAAATGAGAGAATTAACAACGAGCGCCCTAGAAAACACGAAGATGATTATGCGAACGCGCGAGACGAAAACTATCCCCCTTCTTCGTTCTCTTCCCCCCCCTCCCCTCCCCTCCCTCAACACACACCACCAAATACTAGAAACAGAAGCCACCTGAGCAAAATTCTTACATGAAAAAGCTAGAGAAAAAAATTAGGAGGATGGATGGAAGTGCGGAGAAAATGAGTTTGCCAATGAAGAACAGCAAGTTGCCAAAGAAGAGATTTCTTGCCGTTGTCGTTAAGCCTTATTACACTGATCGGCTTCTTCGTTGATGCTATTTCAAAGAAAAAATAAAACAAAAAACATACCCTCATTTTGCCTTAGAAATGCGAAGAAAAGTGAAAAAAAAAGAAAGGCGCAGGTGATTTTCGGAAGGTGGGAGGGAAAATAAGACCAAACCTAAGGCGCAAACACGAGTTCAATGAAGTTACGCTTGTTGATGATGAGCAAATCTTAAAACAACGAGGAAAAAAAGCCGTACATGGAAAAAATGTAAAAGATGGATTAATCGAGAAGGAATTACGACACGAACGAAGAAGAAAGACGCAAACTAGTGCTGTTCTTTCAATTCATCTCCCGCCCTCCCAAAAATAGTGATTTGAAAATTAACCATTCGCGACGAGAAGCGAACAAACTTAAGAGGATGTCGCAAAATAATCCAGTTGAACACGATGCAAAAATTTAGCTCGATTTGTTGTGCTAACAAACTTAATAAGCTACCCTAGAAATACTGAGAAGCTTGCAAAGAAACTACGATAGGAAAATTAGCCAAGTGAACGTTAGAAACGGCAGCTAAAATGAAAAATGTCGAAGATGATCCTGCAACTTATTGAGTGCACGTATTTCTATATATCGTAGTAAATATAAAAAATGATTATACCCTTTTTTAATTCCACGGTAGTAGAATATGTGAATTCTTGGTGAACTACTGTAGAAATAAATAAGTCATCAATATGAGAAATTTTAAACTATAATAATTTAAATAACAGCTTGTTCCCCTTTTCCCATAAACATAAATGTGTAAACAATTAGAATGAGGGTTGTTAAAGTACCGATATACTTTCGTGTACTGTATAGAAACTGAGACAAACATAAAGCCATACAGACAAAGGAAATTACATATACCTACAGTTTTAGATTAGAGAAAACACTAGACTTACGACGGAAATTTGCATTTAGTGGATCATTAAAAAATAAAGAGTGAAATTCGGGATTCCCGCATACACAATTATATCTAGAAACCATACGCATTAGGTCTATATCGTTTTTCCAAAATTCACATACACCCAAAATTCTCCAATTCGAACTCAGTTATTGTACTAGCTGTAATTCACATGTAGAATTGAAAATTTTACAAGTTACAAGTTTAAAAAACTTCAAATTTCTGTAATTAAACTACTAAAATTTTCATAATTCGAACTTCCATGATTCTCTCTTGAATAATGCCAACTTCATAATTAAATATTTTTGTAATTGGAATTCAGGTGACTGATGGAACTGAAATTGAAATTTCTGTAATTCAAATCACCAATAACCACCGCCGAGCTGCTATAACTCGAACATCCTCTCCAAAGCTTCGGAAATTGGAAATTCTGTCATTACAACTTCTATTATTCGAAGGTTCTATTCCAATTTCCATAATCAAATTTCTCAATTTTTATCGTATGTAGTTTAAATTTCTATACTTGAAACTTTTCATCTACAGTACTTCGAACTTTTCGTTAATAACCTGATAAGCGTTACTCATTCCCAGTGAATTTTCATCTCGTATTTAAGTTACAGTGGATGTTTTCCCTTTTAACTTGCAGTTATCAGCTTCCCACTGTCATTGGAAATTACAGTAATTAGACAGCACGTGGAAAATGAGTTTTCAGTTGGCATTAAAAATCCCTATTTTATACAGTTTCGAATTGTTAATCAAGCATATCATCGTTGCATAGTAATTGATGAAGTGTTATTCGTTTCAATTTCATTCGTCATTAACAATTTAGTTAGTTAATTCAACTGCCATCAACTGCGTAAGAGGGGGCGACTCTCTCGCTTTCAGGAGTAGCATTTAATTAATACTAGCATCAACGAGGAGGAAAATTAAGCGTCATGAATGTTTTACCAACTTCGGTATTGGGCCTTCCGATTTTCGTAATTTCCGAAACACACGGTCAACTTGTCATCAAGCATCCGATTGGGCCAATCATCATCATCATCATCATCAACATCGATAACGAATATCTGTGATTGGATTTAAACCGTTGGCAAGTGCAAACCATGACAAAGGCCGCCTAATGAATACATTATGGCATTAGCTTCAGTTGTTGTCGTCTGCATCTGCTGCGCACACTCAATCCAATCAATCATTCTTTGGAGATGGAACAAATAACAAAGGTGAGGTGTTGCATTATTGTCGACTGTTGCTTAGTCGCAAGGCTTGGAAAGCACGCAAACCATTAATACACGGGAAACAGGGAGCGGGTGATGATAAATTAATACTTTAATGGTCATTTTGGACTAGAGGGAATTGAAATACCCACTCGAAATCACACCAAACTATATAAACGTAAATGCGGCTCGCACTTTTACATATAAGCCCATTAACACACTGTTCAAACTTTCTATGAACTATGAAAAATAAATTTAACCTTTCTGTATAACATTAAAGGTAAGCATTTTTCAGCAGTTAATGAATACTAGTACCATGCTTTAATCGTATATCAATACAGTACAAATGGCATAACTCTCATAGTGCCCATGAATACTGAAACTATCGTTTTATTTAATCGTGTTTACACGACCGAAAATTTATTCGCCCATTACCAATTTCTAAAAAATCTATATTACTGATAAAGTACCATATAACTTATCTTGTAGATCAGCGATAAAGTGATTTTGTAGTCCATCTAGCTATAGAAAACCTTAAGAGATTAAGAATGCAGAACGTGGAATCTTTTCTTGGAGTAAAAAAGTAAAGGAATAAGGGTGAAGACTAATTGACCTTTCCAAGTGCTCAATAAAAGGATCGACTAGACATCGTGCAGCTACTTTGAACCCATTAATAGCCCTTTCAATTTGATAGGTTCTTGCGTTAATCGAATAAAGCTATCATCGGGTCACTCACGACACCGCCTATCTGGAACATCTACTAAAGGAAGAGCAAATATTGACATTGATTATCTACACACAGACAGAAAATAAGCTTATAAGCCTACTACAGATATAACTCCTAAAAACATTTCTTTCAGAATATCAAAAGTAAAATGTATAGAACTATACTGCGTGTTGAAAAATTTCTACATATTTCTACATTTCTACAAATTTCTGCACAGTTGTACACTAATAGCATCTGAACTAAAGGTGAAAAGAAAATCGACTTTATCGTCCCAAACTGCAGTTGAAATTTATTAGGTGAACAGAGTGGAGATGATTAATCATCTTTAGCATCTTACTACAAGTAAACCCGTCAATAATGACGGAAAAATATAATCGCAAGTTTTAACTTTAATGATAATATTGATATTAAAAATAGATATTTAGTTGGTAGCACGTGGAACAGTGCTATTGTTTAAAAATTACACCATAAAAGTTTTTTAAACTTTGAAAACAACAATACAAAACAACAATATGGAAATGTGCTACTACTGTATATTGTTAATAGTTTGGTCGTTTAATAGTTTGTTAATAGTTAGTTAATAGTTTAATGGTTGTTAATAGTTTAATCGTTTGGTCGCCATTTATCATGTATTTTACTATTTACACCATATTCTGTATATGTTAATTTCTTTATACCACATCTCAATTAATTAATTTTGTCCTGTATTTTATTACATGGTAATAAACAACTTGAAATGAAAAAAAAGGAAACGGTCAGCCAACTTCGACAGGAAAGGTGAAATCGCGACAGGGCGAAATGAGTTATAAGGAAATGTTTCACTAATGGAAACTGAAAAACATTTCCAGGATAACACATATTTATGAATCACTTCGGATTTCAATATTCATCGTGTATACATGCAATTACAAATTGTCATTTTTAAAAATGTTGTGTACAATCCTTGGATGGTGATCGTGAAGAAGCCCTTCACGAAGCCTGATAGTTGAAAAAACATGAAAAAAATTATATCTTGGCTTACATCACAATTATGGATACTTTCAATAACTTACGAGATTGATGCCAGTAAGTAACCCAAAGTTATTCTAGATTTACAAAATCAGTAAAAACTGTACTATTGTGTAGAATAATAATAATTACAGTATTTAACAATTATACTATTAGCTTAATGAAAACTTAGCTTAAAAGTCGTTGAGTACAATCGATTAGTATTGCAGCTGATGCTGTGGAAAATAAAAGGAGAAATGTGAAGCTACAAAAATTGCTTTTTAGAAACTATTTGCGGTTTCCCTGGAACACCAGCACAAGGATATGTTATAAAATCTACTGATAGTTACCAGCAGGATGATCAAATTTACTATGAATGTAACTCGGGATTTGATCTCATAGGGCCAACCACTAATAAATGCAATGCACCAGGGACCTGGCAACATCAATTTCCTCCAATTTGTAGTTAGGTGTCAAAAATAGAATTATTTATGAGTTTACAAAAGTAGCATAAATTAAAGAAATTTACAGTATCCTATTTCGAATTTTCATTTTGACTTGCAGGAAAAAATGTGGCCTTTAAAGGAAATGTCAGCCAATCGTCATCGGTCACTAATTTTCCAGCTACATTAGCAATAGATGAAAATCCTGTCACTTGTTCAGAAACACAAGCCACCAATGAGAACTACTGGCAAATTTACCTCCATGGAATTTATATTATAAAACAAATATATTTCAATGCAGCAGTAGCAGGCACAGTACAACTTGTCGATCTCTTTTCAATTTAAATATTCTGATAACACTTTAAATGAAGAACTGTATTTATGAATTGCAGGTAATGGAAACGTGAACTACAGTGTGTCAATAACTAGTGGTCAGACTAACATGACACTTTACAATTGTGAC
>JAQIWH010003135.1:0-21192 GCA_034695005.1 Cryptops parisi | reverse complement strand
TCAATGAGCGCGGGAACTTATACGAGGAGCACCAGACGAAAAATAATTAACATACGAGCAGTAATTAATGACGTTTCAAAACTTTATTTCATTTTTCATACCTATGTGACGTCATTTGAGACCACTACAGTATCATGTGGTCAGAATACTCTATTTTCGTTGGACAAATGAACAGTTGAATGACATAATGAAAATTAGAATTTTTATTCGATTTCTGGTCAAATGAAATTAGTTTCGATTGTAATTTCTATTGCCCGTCGCCAAACGTACAAAGCGTCTGTTTCAATTTATATTAAATTAATGAACAATTTATTTAGAATTTTATCGTAAGTTATGTGCTCAATCTATATTTATAAAACTTTTTATTTTATTTGATTAATTAATTATTAATCAATTATAATACCAATGGTCAATGAATATTAAAACCAACATTAATTTGCAATAGTTACGTTGACAGGTCCAATCATTAAAAATGACGAAGTTTTGAATGGCAATAGGTGTCAATAGTGGATATAAATCACTGAGACTTCAGTTTTGAAAATTTAATGTTATTTTATTTTTGACGATTTTTCAAAAGTCAAACATATTTCGAAGGGTTGAAACCATCCTTCTTCAGTGATATTAAATAAAATGAAATGATATTAAATTTTTAAAACTGAAGTCTCCCAGTAATTCAAATCCACTAGTTACGTTGACCTGATTATTTCATATACTGTATTATTTCAACGACGAACAAAAATGTATTTTTTATATGTATAATGTACATTACATTGAATGTAAAGTACAGTATATGCTTTTGTTTTGAAATTCACTTGATGCTCTCATGGTAACATTGTTGATGTGGAATGGGTCTAAAATATACGTTTCCATTAACAACATTTATAGAAACCTTTGCTTACCAACTAAGTTTTGTTTAGCTTTGAATCAAGACGAATGCATATCTAGTTGTAAGTAAATACTTATTGTAGAAACTAGCCGGTGCTTTGCATACTATATAGAGAGTAAGCTTATTCAATATTTAAAAAAAAAATTGTTGAACCCATAGAACTTGTGTTCATTGCAGATGATTAATTCGCTATAGTGTTTTAAAATGATTTGACACTCCGTAAAAAGATAATTCATCAATAAATTTAAACGTGCGAAAAACCTTACGAATGTTCCACTAGCAAAAAGTTACTTCGTTCAGCGTCGCAAGTGAAAGTCCATCAAACAGTTGGGACATTCGTATCGTCTTTCACTTGTATGAATTATTTAATAAACTTTCAATTCGGATGTTCTGGGACACTAAGGTTTTTCACCTGTGTAAAAAACTTATTTAACCCTTATTAAACCTATTAAACTCTTCAGACAGGTATAAAACTTCACGAATAGTTCACTAGTTCACAAGTGCTTAATTAATGTATCTAAATTAAAAAGTTCACACAAAAAAAATTTAAAAATTGAAAGTCATCAAGGAATTCACACAAGTCAAAACTTGACAACTTTTTCACTGCCAAAAGGATATTTATTTTTTTATATTTTTTCTCTAAACAATCCACAGGGATCGCGTTACAAAATACAAGTACAAAACAATACAAACAATAAACAAATCAAAATATTGAAAGGAGGTAGGGGACTGTACTGCGTTTTTAAGACATCTTTTGGAACTGAAAGGGCTGATAGTCTATTTGTTCCATAATATATGGGCGTAAAGTTTTCTGTCGAAAACACTAATTCTTTTTTCCCTCAAGTTTAATAATAATAACTTTATTTGCGTTCAGACGAGAACAATAGGATAAATACAAAATCAATACAAAAAAAGACAAGTTCATAGAAAACACTGATACAAAAAGCATTTGAACATAATACGAACAATGGCGAAAACAACGCCAATTGAAACAAAAAAAGGATGGATTCAGTTTTTTAGTTTATTAATAATTTTTAAAATGTTAAAAATGCTACTTTCTTTGTTCTGTGTTGGCTGGCTGGCCGGCCATGGTTTTGGTGACCCGAGTTGAGGGTCATCCATCAACGTCGCATTCTCTCTCTCGCTCGCTCTCTCTCTCTCTCTCTCTTTTTCTCTTTTCCCCCTCGTCTCCATTTTCTCTTTTTTTCACCCGCACGTATTTCGATCCAGGATGAGAAAGGAGGCAGGAAGTCATAAGGAAGAAATTATCATTAAAAGTCCAAATAGAGCGACTTCCTCGTTCCATAAAGTCTCTTTAGTCGCGATGGCAGTTGAGCTCGTGCGACCGTCTTTATTCCGGAACCACTCGACTCCAAGTTCTATCCACCTCCGCGAGTCAAGGTCGTCACTCAGGGCTTTTTACGAGCTCCACTTTGTTTTTGTTCAACTGAATATTTTCTTGAATAAATTCACTTTTTCTTTTGGCTTAAGTCGTAACAGGCAATCGAAGAGGCGACGTGAAAGGGATCATCCTCGCTCGCTTTTTCATGGGTGGGGGTGTCTCATGCAAAGTTTGTCATCACTGATCCGGGAGTTGATGTATCTCCCCAAAGTGCCAAGCAGAGAGGCTAGCTATACGACCACTGGTCGCACCAGCTTTCCTTTTTGAAACGCGAAAAAGAAAGTGTTTGGTTGTCACGTGTCCACCGATCGTTATCGGGTTCTCTCCCCTTCCTTCTCACCTACCACCGGTGTCGATGCGAATGCAGGTGTCGGTCCAAAACGCACCCGGGGTGGGGAGTTTTTTCTTCTCTCGTTCTCTCTCTCTCTCTCTCTCACCCACCCACCCTTTACCCTTTCATTACCTATAATTTGTCATCGGTGGCAAGCGGCCGGTGGCCATTAGCGTGGCTGGCAACGTTGCCCCGGTAACGAACGTTGCCCCTTCTCCCTCCTCCCCCTTGTCGTCTCCCCTCCCTCTTTGGTGCGAGGCCTTAATGCAGATGTAATTTCCCTGATGGAATTTTTACACTTTGGCTGTTGGCCGCCCCGAGCGGCGGCGACGACGAGAGTACTAGCGATGCCTCCTCCAGCGCCTAATTAATCAAGTCGTAGTGTAATTTTAAATCTGCCATTATCCCCTTGTTTGCTCTTCCTTCTCCGAGCACCCGGATTAGGTCGAGTATGCCGAGTTGGGGGAAAGGGTGTTAAGCAGCGACTTAGCAACTTAGAAGCGAACGAAATGAAAAGTGACAACGACGAGGATGAAAGAGAATGCGCGAGAAGGTGTCTTTCATTCGTTGGCGCAGTCGATAGAGGTCGATGCCGGATCGGAACCTCGACGACATTCGGTAGTTGGAAGTTTCTCGATGATTGCGTCATCTCGAGAAATAACTCTTTTTTTTTTTCTATTCAAGAGCCATCCTCTTCCGGTTTTCCAAGTGACGAGATACGTTTTTCTAAAGTTTTTTCCGGCAGTTCATGGCCGAAGAAAATTGACGGCAAACGATTACTAGGTCATTTAAGGTTGCATTTCTAATACATACAGGAACAAGTGGACAATACAACATACTACAATTCATTCGACACACAGTCATTCGCGAAAGTGTGTCGTATACAGTTCATACGTAATAGAGGGGGTGTCTTTATAAGACGCTATTTATTATCCTTTACATCATTTTAATTATTTCACATTATACACATTTTAAAATGTTAAATAGATATTGAAATGGCTTGTTGGATGCAAACTCCGTTATTTAATGCGAATGCCATAACCGTTGTATTGTTTCTATGGGATGCAGGTACTAATAAATCACTAATAAGTGGTGCTGTGTGCTGGCATGCAGCCTATGGTCCATGGTCTTCTGACTGCTGTACCGTTTGGATGTGGGTGAAAGGCGGAGGCCGGCGGCCATGCAGTTTCGTGACGCTGCCGTTCTACGCGCCCGCGTGTGTAAGGCCGGTATCGACGTTGGTAGTCGTTCCTATTGGCAGCGTACAACAAGCAGCTGCGTGGTCCTGGCATCAGTCATCAAGTGTTTCGGAGGTTGTTACACAGGGGCTCGTTCCGCTTGGAGTTGGAGGCATAGGCCACGGA
Organism: Cryptops parisi; assembly: GCA_034695005.1. NCBI lineage: Eukaryota > Metazoa > Arthropoda > Chilopoda > Scolopendromorpha > Cryptopidae > Cryptops > Cryptops parisi. Next base: position 17,209 of record JAQIWH010003135.1, on the reverse strand, counting down.
CAGCTAAGATCCTCACCTTCACAGAGGGTCCTGCCTCCAGCGTGTTAGGTTTCGAGTCTGGAGGGCTCGCCCTGTTGCTTTTCAGGGAACCTGAGGCTAGATCACATTGTCGGTTGTCTGGAAACGAACTCGGGAGGTGGTTGGACCCCTAGCAAGCTGAGGGTCACCACAAGTGAGTGAGTGGGAGAAGGAACAAACTGTGAATGAAAGTGGTTAGTTAGTAGGATGCCATCTGTTTCATTCTCCCTTTCGTTTGTGGTGGTGACCACGACCCATTTTTCTAAGTCCCGGCAGTTTAGGCAAAGTGTTTACCAAATAGTTGAACCATTCGTCGAGGTGTTTTTAGACCGTTGTTCAAAAACCTTTTCGAAAAGAATTTCAAAAAAAAACAAAAGCAAGTTAACTCGCTCGCGGTGCTCATTTTCGACGCGAAACGAGCGTGCCGTTTAATCCGAGGATTACAGGTTGTCAGACAAGTCGAACAGTGTCTCTTCATCGTCGTCATCGTTGTGTCGGTAATCCCACCCTTCGTGGAACTTCATCCCCTAGTAACCCCCTTCTTGGGCAACCCCTTCGAGCGCTCGAAAGGCGTCGCTTTAATTAAAAGATCGCGGGTTCCATTTCCACCGCTGACCCCGCTTCATTATACGGCAACATCCGATAAACAACATTAATAACCCTTTTACACCCATCTCCCATCTCGGGTAGAAAAATACATTCATACATACACCATCGACGATGAGTCAGAATGGGGATTAGGATGGACGCATCCATCCCTAATGGCCGACCCAGCGGACAGTGCTGCGGATGTTGATTAAAACGCAATAACCCTTCCTCCTCGACGTCGCGGCCTAGATTAGCTCGATTAGTCTAATCACTCATTGTCCGCCTTTGTCCGGGAAACGAACCCCACCTCTTCCCCGTGCCGTCGTTAGTGCGTGTTTATAACCACGGGGTTCACCCGATAGCTAAGAATACGAAAAGTTGAAACTAAAAACTGGTGAAAAGGAGACCGACTCTCGACTAAGTTGTCGCGACTGACGCTGTCGTCTCTAGCCGAAAAAAAAATGATGACCCGATTGCCGCATTTTCTGACTAAAGGACCAACTGTCGTTGCGACGTTTTATTTTATTTTATTTTATTTTCCGTGTTGCACGTCACATCACACAAGTTAATTTAATGTATAAACATTTATTTATTTAATCTTTAATCATTCTAAAATAACCAGACACCTACCCAACTTATCCTATTTCTCTTTGCTTAACATTATATTTAACCTCAGTCAGGTAACTTGTTTTTCATTGATACGTTTTGTTCAATATCATTTGGAGTGTTCATACCATTTTAACTGTTTCCTATACCATTTTGCCATTGCCTGTTTGTCCCTTTGGGACGGAGAAGATATTAAATGAATAATTTAACACAGTCCAAGGGACCACTAAAATTACAAAACAAAACAAACAAAAACATATACAATCAACACGAAATCAAAAAGGAAACCAATAATGTATCAAAATTTTTATATTTCACCTTATTATTTATTTATTTATTTATTTATCTTAACACAATCCAAAGGATTAATAGCAAGATATTATAACGGTGTCAAGAAAACTTTTTTTGAAGAATTGCTATAAACTCGAAAAAATAAATTTTTCTTAAACATGTATTACTTACATCTCTACAAACATGTATTACTTAGCAACAACTTTTAACTGATTATGTACTGATTTACTTTGCTTTTGTATTGTTGTTTTGTCTCTTTTGGGATGTATATACACAAATAAATAAAATAAAATAAATAAAAGTTTCGCATTGACTGGTCAACCGACGCGATTCCCGCGTCGTCGGTGACACTCGGCTGCACCGCTTTCGCACCGCTTTCGAGAGGGGGATTGGTGTCGCGCCTTTGGCTTCGACCGCCAACGGTTTCCACGTTGATCCTTCGCGAATCGGAGGAAGGCGTCGTGATGGAAGGGTTTCGTCACACGCCGTCACCCATCTTAACCCTTTCGGTTCGTTTTCACGCTCCACGGAACCACCCTCGGGAAAGGGTGAAACGAAGCGAACGCGCCAATGGGCGCCTTCGTCGGAACCGAGCGAATCGTCACGTGACCCGCCTCCGCGACCCGATTCTTTAGATGGAGAAGAAAGATACAGCGACGTGGACTTTGGACGCGATCGACGAACCGAACGCGGAATACGCACCAAACGTTTTTTTATTATTTTTATTTTATGCATAAAACGATAATTTGCAATCGAACATAACAAAAGGAAAACAAACAAAACAAATCAGTAAAACACGTAAACAATTAACAAGCTAGTCGATATAATACAGCCAATCGAGTGATTCTATAGAAGTCTGTTTTTGTATTTTCATGTATATGTGTGTGTGTGGTTGGGAGTTTTTGGATTCTTAATGGTAATTTGATTATTCCAGTTTTCAAATACACTATGAGGGTAATTTTTGTATTGCGGTTTCGAGACAACCGCGTTGCCGATGCTCGAAATAGGTTGTTTTGTTTTTGTTTTTTTTCATTCTCCGCTAGGGTACTAAGGGTGATCTTGGGTAGTCGGTCGGTCGTCTCTATCGGTGAACGACGTTCGACTTATTATTAATGACGCGACTTGTCGATGGTGAGGGAGCGGAAAAAAAAGGCGAACGAACGGGGACAAAAGGCTATTCAGGTGGAAACCATCCATCACGCGGACGGGAGTGAGTGAGTGAGGGGAAGGAAATTTCCTTTTTTCCTTCACTGGCTGTTGTTAGGAGGATCACCCTGTATAGAGAGTGGTGCTCCCTTTGGATGGTGAAGCGCTCACTCGTTCGGTGGTGGTGAAACTCCCGAAGTTGGGTAGGTAATTGGTAATTTCATTTCAGACGAGCGCGATGGCTTTCCTAATGAAGTCGTTAAGTTAGCAACTTGTAATGGACCGTTTTCTTTTCACGCTAAGCGGTTTGGCTTTTAATGCTTTTTAAATGACGCGAGTGGTTTTTGGCGTGTTTAACAACCATCAAAACAACATCAACCGAGTTTCCCGTTTCTACGATTCGATTCGAGTCGAGTCGTCGTCGTCGTCGTTTGCTGCAACGAAATCTTGATGCGAGTGAGTCCACTCGGGTGGCTAGCCCCCTCCCTCCCTGCCCCTCAAGATCCCGGTCGAAACGTGTTGTCTGTCTGTCTGTCTATCTATCTTTCACTCCGCGAAACGTGTTTTTTTTTTCATTCGAGTTGTGTTTGACATCGTGTCGTAAGGGGTGGAACGTTGTTGAAGGAGGAATTTCCATTTCGTCAACGTGTGTGGCGCAAACGCGCCAAGAATGCTCTGTGCGCGCGCCAACTCGGCAAATCCAATTAGATTGTTTTTGAAAAGTTACGAGCGTGTTGGAGCGAATAAAAGGGGGAGGGAGGCCGGTTTTAATCAAAGTCTGCTTAAGGTTTTAATTACACCACGAATTGTCTCTCGCTTTCTCTCTTTTTATCGAGGGGAGACAACCACGTGACAATGTTGCCAAAATTTTTGTTTCGAAAGCGAACGCTCGCTCGGTCCACATGATGTTTTATTCGCGCCACGTTTTATAATCCTTGTGGCGCCAATAAAACAATCAATAAACGTGGGAAAAACATCCCAAACCATCATCATAACGATCATCGCCATTGTACGATTACGTCTAACACGAAAGCTAATTCGTGTTTTTTCCTGCGTAGGTGGATGAGTAATAAATATAATTCTTTTTCTTTCTTCTCTTTTTTTTGCTCCTTCATTCTCATCCTAGTGAATGTTTTATGAACTAATCGATATAACGAGCGTTTTATTTTCACCTCATCCACTCTCCAGCCGTTGGAAACCCATCTCACGTGAGAGAGCGTGGTCGATAATTTGTTGGTTTTTTTCCTCTCTTCCTTCCTTTTATTATTTATTATTTTACCTATTTTTTTTTCTTTCATAAAAACCCCTAACCCTCGTGCATTAATAAATACTTTTCCTCTTTTCTCGTCTATTTTTTTTTCCGCCAGCCATGGAACATTGGAATTTGGTTCATCTCTTTTCTATTCATGGCTAATGCGTGCTGCTTTTTTCAGTATATTTCCCTTCTGTTCAGTTGTAAACCCTCCGCACGCCACTAATGATCGATGTTTTTCCTTCTTTTTTTTACCCTCTTTCTTTTATTTTTGCTTCTGCTTCTTCCATCGCTGCGCACGAATCAAACCTTAATTGCAAAATCAATAAATCCCCCAAATCCGAGACAGCTCTCATCTCCAGATTAAAAACGGGTGCCTTTGTCTATGCATCAACTCGCAACACTCACTCACTCGCTCGCTCTCTCTCTTTCTTTCTCTTCGTTTCGATGAGAGGGTGGGAAGAAGGGGAGGGATAAACGTATTACCGTCGATGGCATTTGACGGCGAGAGAGATCACCCCCCTCCCCGTCCCTAGACCCCTACCTATCCACCCACCTCGACGACGGATGATCGAGCTTTGGAGCCACGTTTCCCTTCGACGGAAAAACTTTTCCTAATGGGCTTCTGAGCCGAACTTTTTTCTGCACGAATGAGAATGTACGTCTCGAGAAGACGAGAAAGCCTGGGACGACACGACACGACACGACAACATCCCGCTTCCAAGATTTTATCTGGTCGTTGATAGCGTCTGCGCTCGATCACGTTGCGAAAAAAAATAAACGGAAGCAAAAAACAGGAAGCAGGGGAGAGGGGATAGGTCGGTGACGATGATAAATGAAGGCCAGCCTAATGTCGGGTCGTGCACGCCCGGTTGCAACGTCACACTGGTCTAATCAAGACGTTAGACGCGGGTGGAGATGGCCGGATAAGGAGAGGCAGCACGAGCATCGCTCGTTACCATTTCATTAGAGACCGGTCCAACTTCTCGGAGCCCCCGGTGGGGTCAAAAGGGCGCGGGGACGAGACGGACCCAATCTCGACGACGACGATCCCCTCGCTCGCTGCACCATCGAGACACGGAAACTTGATTCGAAAACCACTCCCCCTCTTCTCGTGTTTGATGCTCGTCTTTCGTCGGTGGTCATCCGTGGGAGATGCCTCGAGGCGGTGCGCCGCACGCGGATACCGAATCAACGACCGATGACGAGATAACGATGATGAGCGTCGTTAGGACCACCGCCATTACCAGCGTATCTCGGTTGCCGAGTGACTCGTGAATCGAGTGCAACACCAACTAGCTACTCCTCCGCTCTGTATATCGCAAGGCGGTCTCTCGGTCTGAAACTCGTAGCGTGCTGGAAGCTGCCTACGAGAGAGTCATTTGGGGGGGGGGGAGGGTCTTTCGACAATCGTCACTCTTTCGAAACCATAAGCCACGAAGAAAGAGAAATTGGTCCCCACGATAGGCAGTAGTTTATCAGTGTTGGTATTAGTCATAAGACCGTCTGTCTATTTTGGTCGGGGTAAGAACGAACGGGGGCGTTGAATGCGAATCACGTGACCAGACTTGATTTTCATCGGTCGTCGTCAATGACACCTGAAAGAGACGAGGAGGGGGAAAGGCGAAAGAGAAAGAGCGCATTTTCTTTTCCATCTTAGCCTACCACCCCGTCTTTAGGAAAATTTTCGGCGCGCACGAGTCATTAGAAACGGGTAATTTCTCTCGAGTGTGTTGGTCCCAGATAAGGGCCATCATTTACTTATCAGTTCATCCCTTTGGACCGTCTGCAATTTGTAGGAGAAGCGGTGATTTATGGGTGGATAAAACACCGCCATCTCGACGAGGGGAAAAAAAGTGGTGGTGGGGGGGGGAGGGGAGAAAGCGTTTTTCTTTCTTTTTTCCTCGCCAGGAAAGGAATTAGGGGTAAAAAAGTAAAAGAAACGAGGCAAAAGGAAGAAAGCCTGGCGGCGTGTGTACCGTCTTGTATGGAAGCTCGTGTTTGTCGTCGGTGACGAAGCGTTTATGTAAATCCGTCACTAATATAGACAACACGTGTAAATAGTGGTGGTGACGGTGTTGACACCCGTTAAGTCTTTGTCGACTTCCTCCTCGCGAACACAAAAAATGCAACGACGCATTCGTGATAGATATTTATAGGTTGCCATTGCTGCTGCTCAACACCCTTCTTCCAATAGAAGGTCGTCATGGACACGAAAACGCGTTCGATTTTTCACCTAATGTGTTGATACCAATAGTATCGGTGACGAACCACTGTTTCATACTCGATTTAAACGTGCACCATTCATGGATCGAAATACTATATTGGTCACAATCGATCGATTAACGACCAAGTCGAAGACGCCAACAAGACTGATATTAATAAAAAAGAGGGGTAGGGGGAAAGCGTTGTTTGAGAAAACAATGGAGTTAGAGGCGGAGCCAAGTTTTTATAAAGCCATTACGATTCTCGCCCATCTCGCGTTCGTCACGTGATTAAGAGGAAAATTAAATTCGGTTCGGCCGTAAGGTTTGGCGGACTCAAATTCGCAAAAACTACCGAGCGTAAAATTTGATTTCGGGGGGGAATCCACAAAAGCGGGAGAAGAAAAGAAGAAGGAGGGGAACCTCTTTCTCGTCGTCGTCGTCGTCATCATCATCATCATCGTCTTGGTCGTTTCTCCCCCCTTTTCTTTTTCTTTCTTCTCTTATTTTTTTCACCCCCAAGAGTGGGATCGGATGGTGAGATGAGATCTCATCTTGCCTAACACGCCAACTTTCTTCTTTCTTTGCCAAAACAAATCGTCGTCGTCGAGTGGATGATGATGAAGTCGAAAGGTAATAGTGGAGTCGTCAAGAGGGAAAAAGAAAAGAAGAGATAACCCTTTCCCTTCTCGATGGCACTCCCCGTCGTTTTTTCGCTCGTTTTAACGAGCATCGTCACGTTGGGGCGAAAAACAGGTACTGGTGGGTGAAAATAAGCCGCGACGTGGATGCCCCCCCCCCCAACCAATCTCATTTTTTTATTTCAGTCCAACTACTGATCTCGCACTTTTGCGAATTGAAAGGCGCGTAGGGGTGTCCAGTCGAGGTTTTAGCGAAACTGGAAGCTCGCTCTAATATCGATCGCGATTCGAGGGTGGGTGTTGGTCCGAGTCATCGAGGGTGTTGGTGAAGGGGAGGGGATGGTCCCCCAGTAGCGGCGAGGCCCAGGGCGAAAGGGCCCGAAGAGAGAGACGACAGAACGATCCATCACGTGGTTGAATAAGGGCTGCCACCGATGCGCCGAGGTGAATCACTAGCTCTGCCTGTTTCACCACTTTTTCAGCCCCCGGTTTAAATCATTTTTTATACGAGGCATCACTCACTGTCACGCCAGCTTATTTTCCGCCACTCGCCATCTTTTTTTTTCGCCTCCATCCCTCGTCGCTAGAGCTTTTCACGTGGAAAGAAGAAGAAGAAAATCGAGCTTGGATTTTGAAAAATAAGAGAAAGGAAAAAAAAAAGAGTTGTTTTTTCGCTTTTCGTTCTCTCTCCTGGGGATACAATTCACGCTATGGCGAAGCGAGAGAAAAGGATACGCTACTAACAGCTATTAAAAGCGTTACGATAAGGTGGTGAGGATGAAAAAGGGGGATCGAGTCGAATACGAATCACCCGGCTGGCGGCATTGACTTAATTCGTTTTGGCAAAGATGATCATCGGTGGATCGTGTATTTATTTATCTACTCTACTCTACTGTACGTTGGTGAAATTCATCTTACGCTTTCCACTAATAATAGAAATAATGCGTTCGGAGGTGAACAAATGTGAACATGTACAATGACATAAATAAATAAACTTATGAGATAACTTATGGATTAAAAATTACAAAACGGGCAGGTGACTATAGGATCGGGTCGATGACGTCACATCGTTGGCAAAATGTAGACACGGGGTTGTTGTTTTTCGAGACGAGAGGTTAGGAAAAGTCACGCGGGTTGCGGGAAGGAAGCAAGGATTCGTACACTAATCGTATCGTCGGGTTATTCCTTTTCATGTTCACGTTCGTTGGAGGAGTGTTTTTCGAGAGAATAGCAACGTTGTTTCCGAAATGTTGGGTGCTATAGAAAGTTTGGCACGGTGAAGTGACGGGTGTCGTCGAATGTTGGGAACCTCATTAAAACCCAATGGGTAGGAAACGCTAGGCGCCGATAAGATAAGTGAAAAGGCGAAACAATTGCGAATGGCACCGACTAAACGCTCTCGTGGTTGTTCTCGGATTGGCCAATTTATCAGGGAGCGCCCGTGGAAATGAATTGCTGCTGCTTCTTACTTATTTATGGTTCCAATTAAAGGCTATGGGTTTCCTTTCGCGACGCCCTTTTGTCGAGTGGAACTACTACTACTACCGCTGACTGTTGATGATGATGAGGATGGCTTATCTCGCCACCATTGTCTTGTCGATGACGACGACGACGACGATCTCAAAGCCTAGAGAACATCACGTGACAACGACACCCGCCGGTGTCTTTTGCGTCGCAATTTCGTGCCTCGTTGCTTATACAATTTATTTGTTTTCGTTATAAACCGTTTGTGCCGATGTGGCACCTCCTTTTGCTAGACTCGTTTTCCTCACGACGACGGTAGGCCAAAGGGTTGTTCGTCTGCATCATGAAATGAGAGTCGGATAAGAAAGCTCCCACTCACACCAAACTCGATTAACTTTTTTAATCGCCTTTATCGGTGGTGGAAAGCATTTGGCTCAACTCAACTCGCTTTTAGCCACGTTGGTGTCGCGTCGATTTGTTTCGAGCACATCACCTACAGTGGTATGCAAGTATTATAGTAGAGTAGGGCAAATAAACGGTGCCCTTTTTTGCGTGGTAGCAACGCGTGACCCCATCGATCGGCGTAGGAAGAAAAGGTCGCTGCGTGGAGCTGGCTCGGTGCGAAGGGGCTTTGGCGTCGCGCGATTTTGCGTGATGTATGGCGAGGTGCGAGATTAACCCCGAAGACGACGCATTAATAACGATAAGCGATAGGCGGCCGGCGTAATAAGGAGAATAATTAAGCGGAACAAAAGGCAGCGCGCTTAGTCGTGTCGAGCAACCTGGCTTTCATTGTTGGAATCATTAACGCTCCATAGGTGTAGCCTTGTAAGCTGGGTTCCGCTTCCGGCGCCACCGACAGTACGACACGAGCAGGGGGAGGGAAAAGGGGGGAATTAGATTCAACAACTAAATTACCTCCGTGAAATTTAATTAGATCTTCGACACGGCCAAACAGGGATGGCGCGCTGAGGGTTGTCGTCAACACCGACTTATCTCGCCACCCAAAGTTGCTGTGGAGGCAAAAAGTTTTTTAATCAACTTGTCTCGAGATTAATGATGGGCGACGTTGGAACGCAAGACTCCCAGCTTTTTAGTTTGTTTGGCGGGTGGCGTTGTTCTTTTTGTCATTTTGGATAAAATGAAAGTGAAAATGACACGGCTTAATTTAATCGATAATCTCGTCCGTTGTAAGCGTGTTGTCGTGCTCTTTCTTGTCGCCATGTATGTAAAAAATAAAACTTAACTTTGTGTGTTTGTCTGATTTACAGGTTCATCAATGCACGACGCAGGATTGTGCAGCCGATGATTGACCAATCAAACCGTGCTGGTAAATAAATAATCCATTTTGCTTTATCTTATTTTGTCTATTATTGTGGTATGAACGGTGAGTCTCCATCGGTATCTTAAGGGGATGGTCGGCATTCAGACCCCAATCACCGTTCGTTTGTTTTATGTTGATTTTCCTGTACAATGGACAGTGAAATACTTTCCTTGGTAGAGGGCTATTTTACGTTGGACGCTACTTGGCGGTAATAATTCAACGTTTACGTTGCCGACTTTCAAGCTGCAGGGTGTTTCATTTTCCCCCCATTTGGAGCGTGAGTATTTTTTCCTCTTTGTATGGAGAAAAAAAAATCGATATCACGGCACGAGTTTGTATTATAACGTTGGAGCGATAGCAAAACTGTTTATGTAGGGTCAGCATGTAAAGTCAGTAAGTTTGTCCGGAATGTCCACCCAACCATTTTCCCAACCCCTAAAGATAATGTTAGAAGGGGGAAAACGGCGGGGGAGGCTGGGGTTGAATTTCCTGTCTGTTGCCATGTTTATTTTTTATTTTGGCACGGACGATCGGTGATGGACATTTGCGGTCATCGAACGATGCAAATTCAACCAATAATCGAAAGTATCGAGCAGGTGAATACTCCTCCTCGTCCTCTACCAGGTGATGGATGGAGGCCCGTTTATCGGTTCTTTCCACGATGGCTTCTATTTGTTTGGAAAAAGCTGTTACAAACAGGAAATGATTTTTTCCTCGGGGGGCCTCGCGCTGCTGGAACCAACCCACAGCTTCGTGGCATGTCCACGGAAGAGAAAATGGCGCCCACAGTCCGCGCCGATAAAGGGCCCCTGGGAAAAATAGGGCCATAACTGTCACCGGTCTCAGTCGTCGCTCGTGGGAGCTGAACGAAGGGGAAAAACACGGGGCACGCGATGAAAAAGGCTTGGAATTCAGAACCATCTTTTCGACCAAGAACGCTTCTTCTAACCCCAGCAACAAAGGAGGGACTTTTTCTTTTTCCTTCTTTCCTTCCGTCTCCATCGATGGACGTCCAAGTCTTACCAACGTTTTTGGCTTAATCACTTTTTGTCGCGTTGGTTGGCATGGTCAACCCACTAACGCGTCGGAAGTTGAGCGTTACCGTCGACGGAATAAAAAAGATAAACGAGTCGCACCATGTTATATCGGTTTATTTTATGTTTTTTTTTGTAGGTCCCAGTGGTGCCTATAGTCCGGAGGGAGCGGGGATGGGCTACATGATGGATAGCCAGCAGGCCATGCACGTTAGGCCACCAGGTAAGAGACGGTTTTTTCCTTCCAAATTTCGCATCAAGCGTTGAAAACGACGGATCCACGTGGTCACAAATCACCTACCCCTGTTCAACACGACGTTACGGATCGATAACCATCGTCCGCTACGCCGTAAAAGGACAGCTGGTGGACGATTTGAAAGGACTTTGGCATCAAAAAATGTCATTGATGACGATGAATGGCCTAGGTGGCTGCTTGCTAGATCCAAGTACGAAACAGCGACAGAAACCAAAATGTAACCTATTTTCGATAGTCAATGACATTTTGAAAAAAGATCCACTCACTCTCCAAGTGACGTGGCCACGGATCCTCGAGTTCCGTCACTGGTTATTCGACTCGTGGTAGTTGACGATTAGACCACGTTTAGTGTTTACAAGTGCGGTCCTATTTGTGATCGTGGTGACCTCTTCGTGGAGGTGTCCGTCTGTTTTCACGTTGTGCTGCCTGCGTGGTTGACGCGTGAAAGAGTCGACAGGCAGTCGATGGTGGGAGGAGGCGTCATCATAACGAGTAACGTGTGTTTATTTTATTAGGCATGCACAATCTGGGCGGTACGGATGCGTCTATGGGCATGGGCCCTGTGGGCGGTGTCGGTGGCTACTCGCAGATGTCGATGCGCTCACCGGTCCACTCGCAGGCCATGCTCATTCCCGGCCACCCGCACGGCATGATGATGGCCCACGGGCCCATGGCCCACCACGGGCTGCCTAGCTCGCAAAGCTCGCCCATCTACGACGGCTCCGGACAGCCCGTGATGGACATCCACGCCGGATAGACCGATCCGTCGTCTTCCTCCATCCCCTTAGACGACGACGACACGTTGAGGATGCTGCGATGAAGATGATGAAGCCACGCGTCCCCCTCCGCCCCCGCCCCGGCCACAGCGAGACAACGTGGAAACGAAGAACGAGCTCGCTTCTTCTCCTACTACCGTGCTCGTAACCCACGCCGATCACGATGACGATGACATTGACGACGACGACCTCTTGTACGGCCATCACCACTTTCTCCTCGTTCGAAAACATACGTCGGGATGGTCGACTCTTCGCAGAAACGCTTCTCGTCGCTCGCGAGATACGAAATCCAGGTGGTGTCGAGTCGACCATTTGTATTTCATTTCGGAACGTGGCATGGCAGGCCACGACCACGCTCAGTTGTTCGAATCGCCCATCCCAGGGAAAACGTAGTCAACGTCATCAGCGTCGACCCGCATTGTACAGAGACAATTCGCGAGGAATGACCTCCAGGTAACGTTCTTGACTAGAAGCCAACTTTTTTTTCCAACTCGAGTCTCTTTCGGTACCCGGAAGGTGAGAAATAGGAACCCGTTGCACCCTACGGGGGCGGCTATGTCTCGGTCGGTTTCACGTGCGAGTCGGTCCTATCTCTGGCCTTTCCGTAGTTCCGAACCACACGTTGTACTCCCCTTCCCTTCTCCTTTTAATCGTAAACGAAACGAATGTCCGACAGGACGAGGGATGACGAGGATTTTCTGTCTCAAAGCGTTCAACGTTACCAACGTTCCGGGCCTCGGCAACCTTAGACGTTTTGAAATCCTAACCAACCTCCGGTGGTTCAATTGATAGTCTCTCGATTTTTGATTTTTGATTTTTCTTTGGGTGTTATTTTTTTAAAACGTAGTTTCACTGATCCACTTGACCTCGATCTCGGTGCCAACACGACGACGAGTTTGTTGTTTTTCCATAGTCTGTATATTACAGACTATCTACGTCCTACGTTGAGTGCTTGCGATCGACTCGGAAATTTTCGACCAAGTGAGTGTAGGTGCTCGGGAGAGGGTACACGATGACAACCTTCGGTGCTACGAGGAGGAACAAACGTCAAAACTCTTTCTCAACCCCTTTATCCCCGAATAAATCCCGTGTATCTATGCATCTTTCGAGCCATCCGGCTCTTTTAGGAAACAATTGTACTACTACTACAACACACCCGAACGATTCTTCGACAGAATCGCATCCACGGTGGTGGACCTTTTCAGGGGTCTTTTACCTCGTCATCGATGGGAACACGTGTCTATTATTATTATTATTATTATTATTATTATTATTATTATTATTATTATTATTAAAGAGCGATCCGGTCGGTCGTTGAACTTTAAGAAAAACCCCGACGAAAGAGAAAGAAAGAAAGTTTTTGGTTTCGGTTTATTATTATTATTATTATTTCTCTTCTTCCAACTCTGTTGGCAATACCCGTTCGTTGCAGCCGAATCGAGGCGAATGGCGGAAATCCAACTAAAGACAATCAAGTGGAACCTTCGCACGAATAAAGAAGGAAGGAAGAAAAAACACAAAACTCACAACTGTCATCGGAAATGAGTTTTAGACGAAGAATGTTCTAACGTCCGATTGGTTGTTGGTCGATTGCTTTTCCACCAATCCGATTTGGGTCGCCGTGGAAACGGTTGACGTCACCACCGAACGAACACTGTTTTCCGTCAAAACAAGGGGGAAAAAGAAAAGTAAAGAAATGGAAAAGAAAAGTGACAGCGCAAAATTAAGCACGGAGTTCTGTATGGAATTGATTAAAATTTCCATTTGGGTTCTTCGTTTCAAGAGGCGGACGTCTTCCGACAATAGCCGACCCCTTGGAAAAATTTCGTTTTCTATTCTTAATCGAACCTGTCACGTCTCGCTAACCCTTGAAGCGTATCAAGTTGATTAATAGATATACCTGTATATATAAAAAAAATCAACCAAGTTTCCCTAGAATTGGTTTGTATGAGAAAAGCAATCGACTGAAATTGAAGTTTCCGGTTGTCAACTTCTGGTTTCCCTCCCATTTACTTTTAACGCCCACTGTTATACGACGATCGAACCGAGTCAATGTTGTTGTTTTTTTGACGTCACACAAACAGATTGTTGACGATCCATTTTGTCCTCCTCCTCCTCTTCCACCTCGTTTTACTCATCAAGCACGCATCCCGGTGCCCGTAGTTTTCATTTTCCATTACTACGAGACTCGTGTGTCTTTGCCTTGAGCGGTGGAATGCTGTGACCAATCGACTACCATATACGTATTTTCATCATCGTTCAACCATCGAATTGACGCCACCGTCCCCTATCTCACCGCAAAGGAATAAATTTTTCTTCCTCTTTGTTTTATTTCATTTCCCAAAGGGTCGGTTGGCGTTGACATCGTTTCGGTGCTTGTTGTTACGTACGATGCTTCGTTTCGTCAGTTGAACTCGGGTTCCCGCCCCCTCCCCCGTCGTATCTTTTAAATTCTCAGCTGGACTTGAAGGGGGGGGGGGGGCAGATACTTTGACATCCGTTGAACATTGGCCAGATTGGTAACCTTAGCAATATCACCAGCACCTTTCGCACCCAGGCACGTTATTGTCTTTTTTTTATCTCCCTCCCCCCCAAAAAAAAGTATTGTTTTCTTTTCTTGACCTTTTCGCGAGTCTGACTATGTTCTCTTATTATTTTTCACTTTTCGTTTTTTACTTTTAAATTTAAAGTAGTCGAGGTTGTCTGGGTTATTGCCGATTGTTGTCTAAACGACTTGTTTGTTTTTTTGTTTTATTTTGTAATCCATCTAAACGGTATGCTGTTTTTTTTTTAAAAAAATGAAAAAAAACATAGATCATTTTTTAAAACCTTTCCGAGTCTGTATCTCTTGGCAGTATTTGCAAACCTGAATAAAAACGAGTAAAATGGACCCTTTGAATAGAACCAACCATTTTTTGACAGGGGAAAAGGAGGCGCACAGGTTTTCGAATTTCTTGACCTTGTTGGCGATTGGTTCGAAATAAAGCCATTGATTTAAAAAATGCAGATTTTTAGAATTTTATAATTGACCTTGTATCCTTCCTACATAATGGTCGAAGCTCAATGATGATCGAGTAAGACGAGGGCGACGAATTGAGTTTCAAGTTGGGTAGCGAATGGCTTTATTATTAGAAAGGATACACCGGTATAAAACTAATCACTAATTTAGTCTTAAGCTAAAAATTATTTTTATTTCACGACGATTGAATCAGTTTTTCCTTTTAATTTTTGTTGCCAGGCCACAAAAGCTAATTACGCTGTTGCGCCCAAGTTTCCTCTTCCTGTTCCCTCTCCTCCCGTTCCCATTGCATTCGTCGGTGTGCGTGTCCGAGTTCGACGATTTTAACTTCGAGTGACTGATGAGAAGAACACGAAATCCGGATGAACCCAACGCCGACACGTCTTGAGAAGGTGAGTGCTCGTTTTTTTATTTATGACATGAGTATCGTTCGTTTCGCTGGTGAGTGATGTAGAGCCAACCGTTGATGACTTTACTAAGTTGGGACTAGAAGTAGTATCAGCGCTACTGTTGTCATAACTATATAGTACATGCTGATTGAAGCGAGTTGTCTCTTCTTTTATCAACGACGTGGGGGATTTAGTTATTAATATTTAGCTTCGACGCTGGCGCTGGAATGGTCCGTTGTTGTCGAAGCTGCGCGTTACTGTTGTTGTTGTTGTTGTTTTCGCTTGCGTGCTTTGTTTCGAGTGCTATGCAGCTGACTGAAGCATTTTAATAAGCGTTGCTGATCGAGGAAACGCTCGTTTGTTCTCGGTTGGAATTCCGAAGAGAATTGAAATTACAAATTCACGATACGATGCTCGTCAAGGGGGGGGGGGGGGGTGACTCGAGGCGCGAGTTGTCTCCCCCGTTCCTTCACTGGGTCGTAGTTTTTGAGAAGGCCAAGTTTCGATCTTACTTCGCAGCATTTTGAACAGTTTCCTACATTCCCTTCCGATAGCCATTTTAACGCCGCGTCACATTTCTACTACAGTTTATAGACCAATTGGCAAAACGAAAAAACTCCGACAAAAGTGATGGCAGGCGTGGCAATAGGTTCGTCGAGTGACGACGTGCGCGAGCCAAGTAGCGCTGATCGTTCATGGCAGAATCATTCGATAGAACGCAGATGACGGTCGTGCTAACGATTGCGAATTTTGAAACCTCGTTGATAGGAAGGGTGGCTAAGTGGGGGTTAATAGTGACAGAATGGCTCTATTGGAAACTGCGTTTCGACTCGCGAAAGGAAAGCCCAAAAGAGGGGGTGGGTGGAAATTCGTCGTTTCGTTAAAATACGTTTTGAACAAGCCTAGTTTCCACTTGTAGTAGTAGTTGTTGTAGTTGTTGTTGTTGTTGCTGCTGCGAACCTAGCTAGCTAGATAGATAGATAGATAGACTGGCTGTGTTTTTGTACGCTTTTTTGCTGGGAGAGGGAGAAGACGAAGAAGAAGAAAAACACAGCGCGTGTAACATGTAATGAAGGTTGTTGGATGGATGTGGGCCAGCTGGAATCTATCGATTAATGATCGCCACCCGATAATGGGAAGAGAGGGCCTTATTACAACGCCATTGTGCTCAC
Organism: Cryptops parisi; assembly: GCA_034695005.1. Taxonomy (NCBI): domain Eukaryota; kingdom Metazoa; phylum Arthropoda; class Chilopoda; order Scolopendromorpha; family Cryptopidae; genus Cryptops; species Cryptops parisi. Next base: position 1,029 of record JAQIWH010003135.1, on the reverse strand, counting down.
TCGCTGGCTCCATATGGGACGGCCCTTAGACGCGTTTTTTGTCTGTCTTACACTTCATTATTTTTCAGTCCTATTGGGGGAGCAAAACTATCACGCTGACGGTGGCACGACGACGACGACGATAATGGTGAAAAGGCAATTAAACGACGTGTTAATTTCAGGGATAGACTCCCACCAATAACGTGGAACGGAAGGAACACTGATGATAATGTCGCGAAGAAAAAGTGTCGATGCTTATTCCATATTCCACATAATTATTTGGACATTTTTTTTTAAAGGATACCACGTTAAAGTCGAAACTCGAAATGGCTTTTCCATGCCATTGAATGTAATGTTTATTAATACCACAACTATAGTCTTTGATGGTCACACTAGACGAGTACATAATGACCCAGATCTGTCGGTGTCATTCATAAATCGTATGGGGTTTAACATACCAGCGACCATGAAATGCACGGGTTTGTAAGAACGAGTGTCAATTTAAATTAAAACAATGAACTGCCATGATGGAGAATGGCTCACTATAGACATACAGGGTGGTCTAAAAGTCTGTTAATGGCCAATTATCTCCGGAAGTTTTAGTCATAGGTTGATAATACGTTAATTTTCGATTTGTTGGATAAAAAATAAAATAAAATAAATAAATAAATAAATATACTAAAAGAGGGAGGATCCAATGGCGCTAACGAAATAACCTTGACCCAGAGATGTTTAAATAATATCTACGCTTGGCTAAGCGAAGCGTAGATCTCTGCCTTGACCATTCCGTTCAAATTGTAACTTTTTAACCCTAAGAGATTCAACTTAAAAGTGAATCGTAAGGTTGTAGCGACTGACAAAACTGACCGCCGAATACACCGCAATAGTTACAGAACTTGAATAGTTGTGACCAAAACTTATGTTTTTTGTTTCATTCTCATCATGTATTTTGTCTCAATGGGACGTAGCATTATAAATAAACTAGGATCGGCACCACGCTATGCGAATGCCAAAAATCAGAGCGAAGCGGATCTTATATTATTTTATATT
>JAQIWH010003134.1:0-21195 GCA_034695005.1 Cryptops parisi | reverse complement strand
GTGATATTGGCCACTTCCCGATTTGGCTGGCCATTACCCACTTTGGCCAACTTCGGACTTTGGCAGTAACATATACATGATCAAAGTTAACTCTAGTTTCTCGCTTTCACTTTTCTTTCAAAACCTGTCTGTTAACCGAAAAAGTAGCCGACCTATTTCAGTAACCGTATAAAGCTGCCAAACTAATTGAGAATTGAGCCAATGTACGAGTACTTAATTGGAATAGGTAGGGAAGACCGGGGCACATTGAAATATATTTTACTTTTTTCTTTCCAATTTCTGAATATCTTCAGCAATGAACCCCCGAATTCAGTTCAATAGTTCCCTGTTTCAGCTAAATTTCTTACGGGAACATTTTTTAATACGTAGCCCCGAAATAAGTAAGCCTTTGAAGTCAACAGGAAAAATGTTTCACTGAAGAATTGATTAAAATAAACTTTTCCAATTAAGCATTATAGACATTGAAAATAATAATGCAATAACGTCCCAGTACACTGAAACACGTTGTTTAACTCACTCTATTTAAACGTTGACTAAAATTAAAACAAAATAAAACTATTTTGACAATTTAGGGATAATAAAAAGTCAAATAAAGCTGAGCTGTTGCAATTTAGTACATTTTCACATCTTGCTGTCTACATACGGGACAAGGATTTGAGAGATTACAACAACAATGACGTTTCAGAGAAAGAACACTTTTGTTTTAATATCATGATTGTGTTAAAAAGTTAATCGGATATCTAGAGCATGTTTAAAAAATAAATAGAACATTAAAATGGCGTTTTAACTTGCCCTATGTCACATTTTAAACTTGACGACATATTATTTAGCCTAATTAATAACGACTTAAATGAAACTTGATAGAGAATTTGTGTCCCATTGGTGGTAGGTTTCAACTATTTCGTTTCAAATTATCATCCCAAAATTTACCAACCTTATGAAAAACTACTATTTGTGAGAAATTTAGCAACGCTTATTTTATTATTATTATGATTTATTGAAAACGTTCTAAACGAACAAAGGACAAAACAGTACAAGTAAATGATATAACAAAACGAAAAAAAATTATACGGTATAAGGTTAAAAATTGCTAATAAAGTTTTTTAAAAGAATATTAAAATGTTTGCATCTCAACTGACAACACAGACGAGAGCAAGTGAAGACTGAAGATCTGATTTTGTATGGGACATTATTTCAGTCCTGCTAAATGGGCTTCAACGTATAACAATGTGCCCGGTCTTCCGTAAACTTTTTCGTTTTAAACTTTCAACCTAGACTAGACAGCAGAGTTTAATCAACCGTCATTTTAGAAGGTGGGGTATTTGTAGGTAACCGATAAGATGTACCAGGTCTTCACTAGTCAACGATGTTATGACGAAAGTTATGTTTAAATAAAGCTACCTTAATGAGCGTCGACTTTTATTTACCTAATTTCCGGCCAGAACAGGCACTACGCGGTGCCTGTGCAGACGATTAGATTCTCGTGGTAAAAATTGCTCCGCACTTTTCAGAAAAGCACACACTGGCTGTCGGTCAACAGTAAAGTACGGTACAATACAAACTAGACTGCAATCTCCAAATGCAAAACAGCACGTGGAAAAACTAATCCAATATTCCCAACCACTATCAATTAAAAAAAATTGAGCGTTGCTTTTTTTAAATATCCAACCTTAGGACGAGCCAATTGAGATGGATATTTGAAATGCCTGCAAGGAACTACGAGACAAATATTATGAACGAGTCCATGGGGAAAAAGACAGATTTTGTTTGTTTTTTTTACAAACATTCAAGTTGACGGTTTACCCACCAATAGCACAACAGAATAATACCTGTAGGAGAAGTTTACTTTGGAAAGAAAAAGTTCTCGTCCAACGTTCATTCGATAACCATTGAATACGATAAGGGAAGACGACGCGAACTAAACACGAAAACGTCTTTCCCGCCCAAGTTAGCAAATCGTGATTCTCTTTTCCCCCGTGGACTCGTCTTAGTCCATCATTTCACTCCAATCCAGCCGAAGAATCATTCGCCAGCCATGCATTGTTGTTCGTCTCTCTCTCAAGATGAAATTCCAAAGTTGGTCCATTAGTTAGAAAACTGAGAAATCAAAGCAGCTGTGAAATGAATATTGTCGTTCCAAACGTATATAAACAAGTGTATTGTGATTGCCATTGCAGCAAAATACTCGAGCCAAAAAATACCAATTAAAGACGTTTATTTCAATTCGTTACATTTGTGAACCCAACGTTCAATCCAGGGGCACAAAATTTGTTACTCTATGAAATATAGTTCGTATAAACAAGAAATCAACGTTCATCTATGAGTTCTCCTATATGGAGAAAATAAAAAGTAAAACAAAAGTGGAATTCACCCACTTCCCAGACTAGGACACGCAATTTACTTTTAAATTCCTTTTTAAAAGTAGTACAGTTATTTTTCAAACTATTTGAATAAATACCTAAGTTGGCAATGTCCACAGGTACAGAAACAGCCAGAAGTATTGTACTTTGAAAATGTGACAACAGTGCAAACGTGCACTCGACTCCCCCTTCCCCTCCTGTCTCAAGTTTTGAAGTTGCCAATGAGTTCACAAAGCAGGTGCCATAGCTATGCAGTAGTAGTCCCTACTACCAATGCTATTAATACCAATGTATGCACCACAGTCCACGATAAGATCTTTGAGCGTTTCATTCCAGAGAAATCATCAGTCAGCAATTACTCATGCGCGCGCACACGCACACGCACTCACATATACACACAGACACACCCCCGAGAGTTGGCAACTTTAACTTCAACATCCAGTTTTCAGTTGCACCAAGGAATTAATTAGGTGCAGGCAACCTGTTCCACAAAATTCAGTGATTCATCTTCAGATAAATCGCAAAACAGTTGTCACAATTTAGTGGTTTAGAATAAATGAACCAATCATTCAGCAAAACTTACTGTGCCATCAAGGCACTTCACATGAAGCTTATGCTACATAATAGTACTGTATCTCAAAACATTTTTAAAACTGGTTAAGCGCAAGTTTGGGTCAAATCACACCAACTCTGAAGTAGTTGATCGAGCAAAAAGGAAAGCACGCTGTCGATCTACAAGTCGAATGTTTTAAAAACCAATTAAATGTACAAACCTGAAAAGTTGCACATCAATTTATAAACTCGCTGGACGAGCTTTGTGACTAGATCAGCAATTCCTAGACCTCTAATTTATGCACGATATTGGTGGAAAGGTTCCGGTCCTACGACGACGAGGATCGGCAAGTGACCGAAGACGATGAGAAACGAACAAAACTCTACGTGGCATGGACAATATTGAAAAACGATCCCTTCGTCAACGTAAAGAAACATCGTTTTTAATCGTAATTTCCAAGTGCATTCACAGGAAGATGGACAAAGAGGTGCAAATTAAAATCGTAAACGTTGGTCAACATTTCACTTTTCTTATTGCTGCTAGTTTTTACAATTTGTTGCTGATTTGGTGATGAACAACTAACTGTGCTGCACAAGCTACCTGTTAATTGAAGAACAACAACAACAAAGCTTATCAGGATTTCAAATCTTTCTTCCGTTTGTTTTTCTTCTTTGCAGAACGGCAGAAAGGAAGAGGACGACGACGACGACATTGACATTCATAGGTAGAGACTTCGTTTAGGTTGGTTAAAAAATTAGACTAGCAAGCACTTTCATGTATTCCATATGGTCAGGTGACACCAATAGATTCCAACAGTGGAGAATAATAACTTGAGGTATTGCTGAAGGCTCCTGGTTGAAAAACGATCATCCAAACAAAACAAAAACAACACTTGTCAAAATAAACAGAAAATGGTCCAAATGGTCCAGACATACAGAGAAAGATTTTTTTTTCATGGACTTATTAAACCACAAGGGGGAAAACAGTCTTCGTTCAAGTGAGCTCACCTGCTTCACATTGACTTGCAACTAAAATGAGCGAAATGCTTACAAACATAATGAACCCTAGAACCACTGTTTCATCACTTCATAATGCACATAGAGTAAACAATAGCCAAGATGTAATGAAAAAAATCGTTACGAATTAAAAAAAAAAGCATCATATCTATATCAGAGCTAATCACAGATGATCCAATATTAACAGCTTAACTCGTAGTGCGTGTGACTCGTGAGGTGAACTATTCCAACACACACACACACACACACGCACACACATACACACACATATTCACAAATGGGCAAGTTGAGTAGGACTGATGGGTGGCAAAATTTGTACGGTTTGCTTTCCTTCTCCAGCTCGCTTTCTCTCGTTCGTTCGCTCGCCCACTCTCTCTATTTCTCATTCCACTTAATAACTTGGTTGGCCGAATAGATCAGACCTCTTTCGAACATTTACACTTGCCAATGAACGTGGAAATACTCGCAGTAGAGTAACAGCCTCAGCTAATCAGGAGGAGGCAAAGCCACACGCCACGAGGGGGCTGCAGCAGGTTCAACATTTGAGCGACACCTCTCGGCTCGGCCTCCAAGTAGTCACTGCTCGGGTTCGCAACTGAAATTAAACCAAGGAGAGCAAAGAATCACTACCATTGGCCGATAAAATAGATCACAATTATAAAAAATAAAAAAATAAATAAAATTTTTTTGAAAAAAGAGCAAATAAAAATAATAAAATTATGAACAAGTTGCACAAGGTTTTCATACTTTGCTACCTATTGCCAAATTGGATTTTTAGGTATGCATTGAGTTGGTACACGACATGACGCCATGATCTGCTCAAGTACGAGTGTTTCCAGCATTTGCAATAGGAGGCAAAAATCTGAACATGCCGTGTGCTCTTGCGATGTTTTTTTTACAACTCAGCTTAAATCTAACAAATTAAGCAACAACAAAAAAAAATTGTCAAAAAATAAATGTTAATAAAGCACTGCAAAAAGGCATAGAGTATAAAACGTGCGCTTCTTTTAACCAGCGTTTACATAGCAAATTAAAGTAAAAACAGCAACTTCACTGGGTCACAAAGAGGAAGAGTAAGAGGGTCTAAATCGGCTGTTCCAAAATCAAAGACCACTCACTAACCATCCAAATGCAACTACTACTACTACTACAATACTAGAAAAAATCTCTTGTTAAGTTTTCTGTTTTCTGTTGACAAATGAAAACAACCACTATTCTATGTTTGGCTACTGAACCTAACTGTACTGTTATTCATAGTTAAATGGGCTGGTTTAAATCTTAACTCGTAATAATTGGATGATCCAAAACTGTTTCATCCTTTGGGATGCTCCAATAAACTTGATAAAATATCTCAACTCAAGTGAACTCAGCAAGAATTCAAACGACTGGGATATGATAACCATGCATGGTTATTTCTTTATGCTTTAGATCTCTTTTCCAAATCATGATGATTGAGCCTATTTCCTTTTAAGTTTAAATCACCCATGCATAATATCATATCCCATTCGTCGGAAACTTGATATAAGGAAAGAAATAGTGCTAGATGCTGAAGATAACACTACAAGAGAACTGAACGACAAGTGTCAACCACATCAAAATTTGTTGGGACCATTCCTTTCAGCCAGTTTATAAAAGCTTTCACTGCAAGTGTGGTCATGTTGCAAAAAAAAGTATTAAATTCTAGTATGTACTGCAAAGAGCCCTTCTTATTCGCGTGTTTGGCATCCGCGGATTCAACCCACCGCGAATCGAAAATAATCGATATATCGAGGGTGATATAGATATTTAAAAAAGTTCCATAACCTACAACTTGAATTATTCCAACAACTATTTACATAAATTTGTAGCCATTATTTAAATTGTATGTGAAGATGTGTATCCTCAAGCACAACAAGCACTTAGGATTAGATTAGTTTATTTGCAACAAAGTTTTGTAAAACTAAAGCTTCCAAAATTGACTCAATAGATATTTAATTAGGAATGGTTCGTGTGGAGAGTTTTTGACCAGAAAATAGGTCTATAGGTCTAAATTCTTTTTTTTTTCTTGTTGTTGTTGCTGCTGCATTTAGCAGGTTAGAAAAGGGGATTTGCCATCTGTGTTTGTTTGACCCAGTTGGTTGAGCGACTTGCTCTGCTGCACAGAGTAGCCTACCTCGTTCGTTCGATTCCAGATGTGGGAACCACTGTTTCTTTTCTTTTCATTCAATTTTTCTAGACCGTTCGTAATGTTTTAATGGATTTATTTTTCAGTTTTTAATTTTTAAAGAGTGGGAAAAACTTTTTCTCTTCCACACCCGTACGAAGCACGGGCTTTCACCTACTAGTTCAAATGAATAATTCAGTATGCCATTTCCATAAGGGATTTGAAAATCACTCGCAACAAGTATACAACCATGAACAACTCCTCCGGCGCTGTAATAACGAAATACAACTTAAAAGTCAATCAATGAACACAAACAAAAAGAAAATAGACATTTAAATGGCTACAATGTTGCAGCTCAAAATGTTTCCAAAAAATTAAGACTAGTAATTTCTCCACCCTTATCAAAGCATTTTAAAATAAAATGAAAACACTAATTTAACAATAGTGCTTAATTGTTCCAACAACACAAAAAATTAATCAGCGAGGAGTGAGGAATTGCCAGCAAGTTGTAACTTTACTAAAAAAAGAAAAGAAAAACCAGAAACAAAGGCAAAAACGAACTGGGACCGTTTTAATATGAAACAAAAATGTTGTTTACAAAATTACTACAGTAACGAGTGTAGTACAGAATACATTACTTGAGATACTTTTGTCATGTTTCTGAATACAACTATAAATACTTTTGGCTCAGAACGTTTTTTGGACTACAGGTACCTCATGGCAAGAAAATTCCAATTGTTGTTGTTGTTGTTGTTGTAGTAATGATAATAGTAATAGTAAAGTATAGTAAAGTATAGTATACTATAGTATAGTATTAGTATACTAGTAGTACCGTACTGTAGTAGTAGGCCTAGTAGTAGTAAGCAAGAAAAATAGTAATGTCTCCTACTGATGACAAATTTTTTTTTTTTTTAAATCAAGAAATCGTGTGTCTGTATGAATGAAATGCTAGTTATCCGACAATCGGTGGTCAGAAAAGTTTAACTAGTGAGCATCGATCATCTCGGATTAAACTATTCATGCGAGAGGTAGAGTATTCACAAAAACTTGATCGATTGATGCTAGCTTTATGGACAATTGTTTCATGAGGATTCTTGCCTGCCAGACCATGAACAACAAACATTCAAGGTCTTACGTTTAGTAGTGCTATGGGTGGCCTTGTCCTCCTCATGGAGGTGCAGCTAGCAAATCATCATCATCATCATCATCAACAGTAACCTGCTCAAGGATGAGTCGGTGTTCTGTTTAAAACTACACGAGTACTAACACTTTTCATCAACAAATTCAATAACCACTGCAATGGTTGACGTAGTTTAACAAGTGGTACCAAAATGATCGAAGCGTACCTTTTTATACAACAAGTTCCGATTATTGCTACTGTTACTAAGTAGTAACCATCGGTAATTAGCAGTATAGTACGATGTATGAAATGTCATTCAACACAATGTGGGTGATACACACATCCTAACTTATACATTCAACAAGCATCTCAATCGAACTAGTCCAATCCTGTTCGTGGTGAGGCTTATTAGCTTCCCGTTCATCAAGACGCATAAGACATAAATAAATAAATAATAATAAGATTCATTGATGCATTCTGTCCAACGTTACGGCACTAGCATTCAACAATCAACAGTTTGTTTGTTTGTCTACTGTACTTTGCTGTTAAAAGGGGAGGAACGAAGAAGAGAGAAAATGTCTCGTTTTAGACACCTCGCCTACATTTATATTCTGTAGCAAATAAATTTAAATCGCTACAGACCAAAAGCTTTCACCTACCCCCCCCCCCTACCACTTACACACATAAAAAAGCAATGACAGAACAAAAGCTAAAAATTAACAACATCTTTCACATTCTCACCACCGTGTTAAAAAAAAATTAGGCAGCTGATAGTTGCACCTACAGTACATAGGGCTAGAATTGTTGCAGAAGAAGTCAAATAACCATGTTTCACTAGAAGAACCACTCTTAATAAAAAGTTTGTTACCACAAACTATCAAATGTAACAAATATAAGTAACGATGCACGTCGCCCGTACAAGTGCAAGACAGCTCATTGGAGGAGAGGATAAGGTGAGGCCATAATACCTTAGTTACAGAACGAGTCATGAAATAATTTTCTGGAAACCATAAGCTGAAGTAAAAATGCAATAACAAAAATGTGTTCGCCATAATACAAAGACACGGTACATAATATATGTGTGTATGATTGTATGTTTTATTGTCTCTCTGGGACGGACATTATATATATATGAATAAATAAATAACCTCCCTTCAAACGTTTGAAAGCTTCATTTTACCGACAAACTATCACTTGCTAGTTTGAAATAGCCTTACTTATTTAAAGTATTATCCCCAATTACCAACATTGAACCATTTTTTAAAGATTAATATAAAATCGTCTAGAAAAGAAACCTCACTATTATGTGTGGTAAGAATGAAGTTGTTAATCCCCAAGAAGACAGGCGTGTAGAAAAAGGGCAATTAATCCTTTCATTCTGATTTTTCAAAGACAGTTTCCTGCTTTAACTTATTTGGTCAGAACAACGTATACTTGTCTCTACGGGGGTGTACATTTCAGGTACATTCATAAAAAATAAACACTAAAATAATAATAAAAAGAAAACAATTGTAATGTAACCAAACCAAAAAGTTCATTTCCACTCGAGAAACGATACCCAATAAAGTTGACTTGTACCAGTTGTTTTCTTTCAAAAGAAATTAAGACCGACCATTAAAAAGTTGACTCAATAATGGATGGTACTTGTTGGTTACATAGCCCACCAAACTCTCCCTCCCCGTCCAACTCAATGCCATTGTGTTTGTTTTTGACAGTATTTTTTGTTGTTGTTGTTGTTGTTGTTCTGTTTTGGCACCTACCTGCTGCATCTTTTCAAAGTCTAGACAAGGCCGCTGGACAGGCGTGCTGCTGCTCCCGTGATTCTGTCGATGCCTCTTGCGTGGAGACACGGAACACACCTCGAACGAGGTGAAATTCGTCGTCGACGAAAAGTGAAACAACTTGGCTGGCGGTGACTGCGAATGGCTCGGCTTGTGGGCATCGGCTGGCGGTGACGATCGAAACTCCACAGGTGCACTCGTGAACATAAGATCACGCACCTCCTCGTCCGAGGAGCCCGAGCTGTCGCCGAAGCTCAGTCTGTTGGCCTGCGACCACTTGCGCTTCTCGGGATAAGAGCCACCATCTCTCGCACCATTTATCACTTCCAGTTCCTCCTCGGAGCTGTGGTGGTCCAAGTTGTGATCCGTGTCACTGGGCAGGGCCGAATCCAGCGCAGGACTCTCGCAGGCGGATTTGCCCAGCATGATTTCCTCGTCGTCGTCGTCGTCATTCTCGAAGCTGCTGCCACGACGATGATGCCTCTCGCTCGCAGCCACGGCTGCCGTGCCAAGCACGAAGTTGCTCGACAAGTCACTTCGCTCCATACCTGCAACACACAAACCAAGCCACTGTTCAACAACACTGCTCGCTCGCACGCACCCGTCGATCGTAGGGAGGGGCGAGACGACGCGTCGTCCACAACACAAGTTTCACTCCAACCCTCTCCTACGAACGTTATAAGGGAGATGGAAGAAACACGGGGAGGACGGAAAGGTGACGTATCGATCGTCGTCGGAAGGTGGTGGTCCTTTATCGTCCCCCGACCGACCGACCGACCGAACGAACGAACGAACGAACGCCGCCCGTCCCTCCCTCCCCAGAGGTGAAAGGTGGGAAAATGTACACCCGTCGCCCCCATTATTTCACTTACTTTCTCTCAGCTCGTCCACGTCGGCGTTCTCGTCGTCCGATTCCGTACCCGAGTCACGATCGTCGTCGATCTGTCGCACCGAGAAAGAGAGCAAAACACATTCTAGTAGCTAGCGCTAGCACTTGTCGGCGACGGCAGCGGCGGCAGCCATCTTTGATTCGCATGACGGAAGAGAGCGAGTGCTCTCTCCCGCGCCGGCCCGCCAGCCGCTGACGCCGCGCCGGGCACAAAGGGCTGTGTTGACGAGAAAGGCCTTTGGCCTACCTTCGAGTGAAAGGAGTGCGCCTCGTTCAGCGAATGCGTTCGCAACTTGTGAGTGAGGAATCTGAGCATATTCAGCCGAGAAGCGCGGTGGGAAGCGGACCGACGATGCCGGAAGCAGCCTCCCGGCCGCGGCAACCGTCACTCGGCAGCGGCGGCGGCGGCGACGACAAGCCCCTCGAATCCGGCGCTTTCGATTTCACTACCATCAGCCAGCCGGGGCAATCAGGGCGGGTGACACTGGTAGGCGACGGCGGCAGTAGCTGTGCTCTGTCGTGTGCCTCAAACTCGCGGTGGCAGACAATCACCGGCGGCAGTCGTGTCTCCCCGCCGAGCGCCGCCTTGCTTCTCCTCTGCGCGCGTCAGTGCTCGTGCCTATGTTGGCTCGGTCCGCTCCCACCCGCCGTCGCCACCGACGACGACGACGCCACTCTCGGCACGCGGGGGAGAAAGCGCAGCATACGGCCTACCACTACTGTAGCACCGTACTATCGACTAAATTTACTACTACTACTACTACTTCTACAACTACACCTCAGACGACGGTGGCGCGGCCACGCGAACCGCCGAGCGACAACGACGTAACACGCGGGTCATCGAACCTAATACGATACCTCGTCATCGATGATCGATAGCCGGTCGATTTCTACGCTTTCGTTCGCGACTCAAACGGACAGGATGGCCGCCTTAGCGAAAATTAACACGGGAGAGTTAGGCGAAAGGCGAGAGACAGGTTCCCGAGCTAAAGAAAACAACCGGCGAGCTCGCGTCGAACGACAGCGGCGCTTGTCTCTCTATCAGCTGATGAAAACATCACGCGCCCGAGTTCCAGCTGGAACGGATAGCGTGGCGCCATCGTTTGACCATAAACAATAACAATGACATTCCTCTCTCGGTGACGGGTGATGTCTCGTCACCGAATTCAACTTGTCGCGCTTCTAATGGCAATAATAATAATAATATAAAAAAAAACAATTGCAGCTTGGCGTCGAGTTGAATTGTTCATTAATATCATTCGTTCTACCAATTAAAACGGTTAGCATGCGCATTAGAGCCGTTCAACAGGTGTTACAGCATACAACGCTAATGACATAAATAGGAATGCTAACGTAACGTGGCGATGGAATTTTGATACTGATCTATCCATCGAAAGACACCGAACAAGGAAGCTGGTTGTTACCGAATAGAAAACGCCCTAAATCGAGTCCTTCGCTCGTGCGAGAAGGAAAAACGAAAACCCGTCCCAAAACACCAGCTGACAAGAGGTGAATAAATAAATCCGCTCCCTTTACGAAACAAGCTCAACTTGTCATTCTTTCTTAGTCAAAGTCTTTATTTCTCCCCCATTTATGTATAATGAACTAATAAAATGTGAAAGGAATGCGCGTTCAATCGCCAATGCCACGTACGTACCTACCTTAAAATCAAGCGTCGCCTTCGCTTTCTCATCGACTAGCTACCAACCAGTGAGCGAGAAAGAAACAGACCACTGGATTGTCTTCGACAACTTCGGGGAACGAAACGAAACACAGTTCGTCTTTCGCTGTTGCTTGCGCGAGTGGAGAGTGGAACAAAACAAAATGAAGTCTAGTTTTGTTGTAACGAACGCAGTCGTCAGTGGCAGGCAGTGTCGTAACTCTTCGGCTGTCGAACCCGATGCCGCATTCCCAAAACTGACGTTAGAGCGCAACACCGATCAGAGCAGGAGGAAGCCTGCTTCTACTACGACAAGATTGCTTATTTCAAAAATAAATAAAACCAGACTTCGCATCATATAGCGTCCGTCATATTCGTTTTTTGACGGAATATATACCCAGTGATACATTTAAGACTTAACACGAACCCATCCACACCTAATTCATCGAGCCGTTTAGCTTGTAGGTGTAGGTGGGTCTACAGAATATGACATGTAGCGTTCGCCATATTGGTTGTTTTTTCATTAACAGCATATAACCAGTGACACTCGATAGACTAAGACGAATCCACAGACATCCCATTCATCAAAATCCACCGAGTCGTTCAAGAACAATTGATATACCGCATGTAGCGACCGCCATATTGATTTTCAATGGACAGCCTATAGCTAGTGTCACTCGAGAGACCGAGACGAATCCTTAGGCACTTCATTCATCAAGATCCATCGAGCCGTTTAGCCTATAGGAGGGTCTAAAGGGAGAATAAATGTCGGGATGCTAAGATGTTTAAAAAAATTGATAAGAGCTCTTCATAAACATGTAATGTTTACATGATTTTGACAACATAGCGATATTTGTATACCAATTACGTATTTGTTAACTTTGTTTGTTTTCTTGGACTTGTGATGTAGGATTGGCTTGTCCAACATGCCTTTTCTTTTATAATTCTTTATTACTTGATTTTTGAACATATTGCAGGGTTTTTGTTTGTTTTGTTGCACTTGGTACTATTGATCTCTTGGTCGATTTAATTGTAAGTAAAACAAAAAAAATATTTAACATGTAACGTCCGTCATGTTAGATTTTCATTGACGAAATATAGCCAGTGTCACTCGAGAGACTAAGACGAGATAGTTTTATTTTTCATTCTCTTTTCAATGTGTGCGGTTGTGTGCATAGGATTAATATTGTAGATCAAAAACCATTTATAGTGTTTGATAGACTTTTAAAAAAACATATATTGTTATGTGATTGAATATGTATGTGTAGTGGTTTTGTGTTTGTGGAATTGGCCCGTGCAAAATAAAATAAATATATAAATGTATGTATTTGTCCGTGTAAAGGACAAATTACTCTTATGGAGTGTTTGTTACTTAATAAATAAATAAATTAAAAACCCGTTTTTTCCTAGTCCAAACTAGGTTACGCAAAGTGCTTGGGTTAATACTGCTTTTACCTAGTTTTAAATATATTAACTAAAAATATTAGATTAGTCAATATATTTAAGACTAGGTAAAAGTAGTATTAACTCAAGCGCTTTTCCTAATTTGGTGGACTTGAAAAAGCGGGTTTTAACTAATCGGGTATTTACTGTAACAGATATACAACATTACAGTATCTTGGAACAGACTGATTGTGATTACAATAACTAGATTCTACTGTAAAACCATCCTATAAATATGAATCATACAGGGTGGTCCAAAAATTTGCTTCAAATGAACTCATGATTAGAACGCGGTGCTGCTTCTAAAGCAGCTTCTTTGCAAGTCGCCCATATTATACAGTGAGTTTATTAGCTTGCCTTGCGTGGTTAATTTAAATACGCATATCAACTAAAAAGCTTCACTGCATAGTATGAGTGACTTGCAGCCAAGCTGTTGTAGCAGCATCATGCCTTTTAATCAGTAGGCTGTTGGACCAATTTTTATTTCAGTTGGAAATGAATTAAATGACGACGGATTCTGACGAAATGGAACACTGCTTACAACTTTCTAAACATGCCTTGGTATTTAATTCAAAAATAAAGAGAAAACAAAAACACTCTCCACTTTACTGATCAGTGCACACACCTACTAATCCGAGCGTTTCACCTGCGTTACAAAAGGCTTCCTCAGAAAACAGTTCGTTGTTTTCTGGTTTCTCTTGCTGCTTGTGTTTTTGTTCTGTGTCCCCTGAGGAAGCCTTTTGTAACGAATGTGAAACGTTGGGATTAGTAGGTGTGTGCACTGATCAGTAAGGCAGGGAGTGTTCCTGTTTTCTGTTTGTTTTTTGTATTAAATATGTTATTCAACGTACAGAATTTAAATTTTATGACTTGGTAGCTAGACTCGTAGTTTCCAATGTTAACAATGTAATTTTTTTGCAATTAAGGAGAACTAAAAAAAAAGTAGTTTTGAGAAAAAGGGCAAAAAACTTCTGGCACCTTCAAAGTCAAGATTAAAAAACAATTACTGTCAGCTGTCTATTTAGGCAAATGAACAGGTTTTCACAAAAATCTGTCAACTTTTGTTAACAGGCCCAAGTTACGGCTAGTTTAATTACGTCGTTATTCCAAATATCGTGCCAAGTCATGATAGCCAGCCTTTCCATCTTTTCCATTGTTTTAAAGCGAAGCGAGCAAGTGAAACAACCAGGAAGTAAAGAACAAAAAATTAATGATTTACAAAATAGGCGCGTTCTATATTTTTGCTCCAAACACTGAAAATTCCACCAACTCCTCAATTTCAAGAACAATACGAATACCATCATTGAGAAGAGCCCTATGAAGGTGCTATTATATTCCAAGTTCAACATTTTCATTCTAGTATTCCAATGAAACCATACCACATTCATAACTCGTCCTATACACCTATACGGCCGCTCTTTATACGGCATTTCGCTATAACGGCCTTTTTTTATTATGGCACTTTTTCGATTTACGGCCCACATTGTTTCGTTATACGGTCAAAAAATGCTGTCAATAATAAAAAATAATTGATCAAAATAATTGATTCGGTAAACGGCTTTTCGCTTTGCGGCCAACTTTTTCGGAACGTATCTAGGCCGTATAACGAGGTATAGGTATATATAGGATTGAAAAGAGTTTTAATTGGGCTACTATGTAGTGGTTGCATTTCTTGTCTAACATCAGACCAGATCAAGAGAAATTGCTCATTCATTGAAAACTTGTGCCGTATGGTCCACCCTGCATAAAAATAAGAAGACATCAAAACAGTGAATGTTGAAACTCACAAATATGAATTATCACCATTAATGCAGCTAAAATACCAGAACATTTGTTAAAATGCGACTATAAAAAATGCTTCAAAGCGTCATGCTCATTATAAGGGTTTAAGAAGTAAACGTAGGCCTACATAGAATTTGACATTTTACAGTAGCTATATTAACACAGTACATTTAAGTTGAGCTTATGCAAAATGTTTTTGTGGACATACATATAACTAATACATACTTTTTATGATAAAATAATACATTTTGGCTGCATAAAGATGGTCATTTTGGTGTCACCCCTCTGATGGTGACCCCCAGTGCAGTCTGCACCCCCCCCCCCTCGTGATGGACAGGTGAAAAAAAGGTACCCAGCCATTGTTTATCACTTTTCAAGTTTGAGATCCATAAACTTTTGTCATTTTAGTCATTTTGGACTGTGTCTGGGCATTGCTGTTCCTAGAACTTAGAGAGAAAACAGCCATCAAAATAGAGTATAACAGGCAGAGACATAGCTTTTTTTTCTGACTTTTCTGATGACAAGCTAAATACTTGTCATACTACAAAAGACCCTTGGCCCAAAGACATTTCCCAGTGTGCACACAATACAACAGTTTCATGCTATAGTTTGATCTACATTTAACTACTTGTCATTATTATAACTCCTGTTGATTTCACATTGCGTTTATTGTTAGATAGTTTGTCTTATTCTATTCGATTGGCCTATCGATTGCCAAGTCAATAAATAAAACCTATGAAGAGTAAGTCATTTCTTCCATTGTCCAACAAATTTAGCACAAAGAATTCTTCTGAAACAATCGATTTTAGTAGGTACACCATAAACCATTGCTGTCTCTTTAATCATGAAGCTGGGTGAGGATGGAACCGACAAATGAACAATAAAACGTTCCAAACAAAAATTCATTTCTATTATTAAATATAAAAATAAAAACATATTAAGTAATTACTGAATAAAGACAAAATTCTAGTAAAAACTATATAGTAATTCACTCTCAATCTCATCTCATCTGAGAACCATGATTCTCCATCATAAAGGCACTGGTTTGATGGTCAGAAGGGAGATTGTGAATGAGTTACGACCTATGTAATTACATCATGAGATTCATGACAGTCGAATCCATCATATGGTGTCGATTTGTCGAAGTTATCATTTGTGTTATGATAACCATTATTTGGCACCATGTTCAAGAGTTTATAACTACCCTGGAACAAAAATGTTTTTGAGTATTAGTGAGAAGCTTCACTGTGCTGTGGCAAGAGTATTTCACAGGGCTAAGTAGGAAATGCACAATTTCCAAAATGGTTGCATTCATAAATCCAGTGCCTATCAGAGTGAGAACTCCTCAAATCCAGGGCCATTTCATGTACACCTCAAATTAAAAAAAAAACTTACATGTCTTTATAGAAAAAATGATTAAGTTGAATAATCAAAATTGCAAAAAATTAACGAAACATGTAATGGGAAAAGTGACATTGTTTAGTCATCAAAAGCCCTGCTAAAAGGCCCTGGCAAGATCCCACTTAATAAAAGTTATTTTCCGTACATCTTACATTTCTACCAAATTTGATGCAATTTGAGCCAATGCTGATGACTATCAACCATTACACACACACAAAATGGCACTATCTCATTGGTAATCACTGTTTGAAACAACACTGGCACTATCTCATCGACAATCACCAATTTGATACAACAGTATCTGTGTTGTATCGAAAACACTTTTATAACTATCAAAAAGCTTCCTTGGCCATATGCAAATAATGCAGGTAGCACACAAGATATATAATCCATATATACTGTACATACGAGGTGGGGCAAAGTATGGTCACAGCTAAATATCTTTAGAACCATTGGTGGTATGAAAATTCGGATTGAACAATTGTAATGTATATCCATCATGGGCTATCCAGTAGTTGCCGGAAGTAACCTTTAAGAAAAATTTCAATATCATCCAATTAATAACTTTCTTAATATTCATCTCACATGTGATTTAGAAAGATAAACGTGTTCACAAAATAATTCTAATGCAACAGACACATCAAAATTTGACCGATGAAAATGCCAAAAGACGTACGATATCACAGGAAAGCTAACTCAGGGGCAGCTGCAGTTACCTTCATCCCAGCTCAGTTTTTCCACAATAGCCTTCGGCTCGTTATTTATTCACTGACCTAATACATTACCATATTTTAATCAGTATTTTGATACCTCCAATAGTTCTCGCAATATTTAGCAATTGCCCCACCCACATACATAAAGAAAGAGAGGGGCTATAATTTATTCCTAAGCATTGCAGAATGCATCCTATACTACTGTACAAGTAGTCATATCATCGATGAAGATGACGAATGATAAGTTCCAATGCATGTGAAAGATCTGCATTAGTAATGAAAGGGGGAGATGCTGGCTCGACCAATCTAGCTAAACTGCAAGAAAATGAGTTTTGAAAATTGCGGTGACCTAATCACCAGCCTCCATGAAATTCAAAACTGGTGTTTCAACATACCAATTAATAAACTAAAATACAAATTGGATGACACAAAACAATACATTCGTTTCTTCAAATATCTCCAAACTCGAGGCTAGATTGTGAGCTGGTGGTAGTGCTGCTACTGCTGCTGCTCAATGATAATGTTTCGGGAACAGCATTCAGATCTCGACCAACTCGATTCAAAATAACACGATTGTAATGGCCTGGACTCTCCGATTCATCACAACTTGAGTGGTCAAGACCATTGTCCCAGGCAGATGGTGAGAGAGATTGTGACATCTGGTCCTGCATAAGATGTTTATATTCTTGGATCGATTCATTCAATGACCACAATTGGCACAAAAGTGACATATCCAACTGACGCAATCCCACCTGCCACAAAAAAAAAATTTCATCAATAAGAGTAATATATAAGCCCTAGATCACTTGTTCATGAATTATGGTCCATTACAAGACCCTATTGAGCAAATTTGATGGATTACGTGGGTTACTGTAGAAACTATGTAATTTGTTTTCTATATTTTGCTTTTGTTGTGAAGTTGCTCAAACTTTTATTGTACTGTATAAATGTATTGTTTACCAGTCCCTTTGTTGACCATTCCAAGTTAAATAAAATAAACATCTAAGTAAATACAAAGCTAGAAATTTAACACTAACAGATGGCGAGACCAGCTGGAGGGTCTCTCTCAACAGCTAGATCGATGTTTGTGCTGCGGCGAAGGATCGGACAAGATGGCGGTCCGTGCGGCATGGGGTTGCCCACTGCAACTCCAACGATTCGCCAGGATAAGCGAGCACAAAAATAATGATGATGAAATTCAACACTCAACTCATCAATTTGAATTATCAAAATGATAAGTCTAAGCATCTTTACGAATTCCATAACAGAAATTACCAACAACTTATGCACTACTATAGAATGCAATATCATAATCTTGGTAACTAACCCCTAAGAATGGAACGCAGTCAATGTATTACAACTGTACAACAGCAAATGTAAATGTTTGACTTTTTTTCACAACGTCAAGTGTCAATCAAAATGTTGCATTAGTTTTGATAAAATATCTTTCCAGGTTATGGTTGTCAAGTCAAAAAACATGCAGTGGGTTATCGCTATCAGCGAGGGTATGGTCCCAGCCACCCACGCACAACTACCAAAATCCACTGACGTACAAGTCCCTTATATGAAATGACATAATTTTCATATAAACTAAATACATCCTCCCCGTTTAAACAATCTTCACAGCGTAAATTTCGTGTGAATAGTTATTAAACTGTACTGTTTAGGAGCGAATAATGACACGAAAAGTACTTTGTACATCTTCAGTACACATTACCATGTGTACTAATGGCAATAAGCTACAGCAGGATATCTTCACATATCACTTGCTTTGCATAGATTTAGTATCGAGTTATAATTTTATTGAAATAATTTTTTTCTTCGAGAAATAAGGTTTGAGACATTATTTATGGGATTTAACATGTACAATTTCGAGTTTCATGTACTCCCCTCTTTGTAAATTTGTATTCTAAAAATTTTCAAGAACACCTAAAACATAGTATACTTGATTTCTGCAGGCAAGTTTTAGGTGATTTTTACTCACTATAGGACAGAGTATTTGAAAATATATATCACTCATCTGGGTGCGACCTACATGTCGGAACCTTCCCTTGTTAGTTGTTTTAGAAATGTTGTCAATTTTTCTGAAGTTCCGTTTTTCTGAAGTTTTATTTTGTTAGTTGATGAGGAATAAAACTCGCTACTAGACTTGCACATGATTTGGAATGTAGTCTTAAACAGACTTGTCTTGTTTCCAGTCGTACATCTGAGACATCTTGACCAAATTTAAAAATTATGTCGAGTTTTCGAGAGGTTCGGGTTACTGTTTGGCAAATTCTCAGAGGAGGGGGGGGGAAGAAATCGACATGTTCAGCATTTTCTTTTCAGCGTTTTCTTTCTTCACTCTTCAATGCGCAAGTCACGGTATATTCGAAATGCTTGCAACGTTAATAGGCAACTGGAGAACTAAAATATGCTTATAACTAATGCTTAACCCGTCTTGGATAACAAGTAATGCTATTTCTGCCCAACGCAGACATGCAATTGCAATTTGTGCAAATGCAATTTATTTCTGTCCTTTCGTCTGTAACGTTAATTAAAGCGATTTCCAGGTTTATAAGTAACGCTTATTTGTAGTATATTGTTTTTAATGTTTTTTCCTTCATTGTAACATCTTGGTAACGTTAACGCTTGTTCTAATGCAAAGCAGTATTTTCAATGCTATTACTGTTTATTCGCCCATATTCTTTGCTTATAAACGTGGTTTTTGAGAGTGCTTTTCAGTAGGAAATACTGTAGTAAGTTTTGAGTCTCGAAAATAATATATTTGGAATCAGCGATGCACAGATCGTTGTCAGAGTTTCTTATCTAAAAAATGGAGATAAGACGTTTTGGAAATAAGCTCTTCAATTGTACTACAAATTGAAGAGTAGTACTACAAATTAAAATTTTTCCGCTTTGGAAATAAGCTCTTCAATTGTACTACAATTTGCTTGTGCCTGAGACGATTTCAAGTCCAAAACGCGACGTGAGATTCTAAATGAACCAATTGCCAATTTTTAGTAAACAATGTATGACACGAATGGCTCTAAATAACGACAAGGGGCATGCCCTGGTGCCTTCTTCTCTTCCCCGGGTCCGTCATTGCTTCTGGACCACCTTATCTTGGGTCACGACATATTTTGCAGCATTGTTTTTCTTTTAACTTTCAGTGATAATGAAAAACATAGCGTTTAGGGGTTGGGTAGTGTATTACACTTAATTGTGTAACCAAGGAGTGTAGTCTAATGTTATCTTTATCGGCCGGAAATTTATGTACATCATTACCGTTACTTTACAAAGGTTTCTGTGTTTTTTTGAGTCCACTAATTAAACTGCGTTGACTTGGTTTTTGAATAACAAAAAAGTTGTGTTGAGAGGGCTACTATAACACACAGTATGGCTAAAGGTTTGGCCGGTTCATCGATTTCTACTCATATGTCACAACAAATCATTAGTAAGTAAACGTAAACAGCATTGCAACTTTGGTAAATACCGAGTTTACCTTACTTTAGTTTACTTTAGTAAGGTAAACATCATGGTACTTTACAAATGTGATGTTTAAAATATTAGAATACATAAATGTATAACAATGGGGTTTGACATTCATTTGATATTGAGTGCAACCTGTTTTTTTTTCTTCAATTTTTATGAAAAGTTACTCTGATGTCGAAATCACTTTCCACTGTTTTGCATTTTCTGCCCAAAATGATGAGTTGATGCATGCTATCTCGCAGCACCCTGTATATTTCATTGCAGTGTGAAAGAGTTCTGTGGTTACCCAGTGGTAATCGCTGCTGGAATTGCTCCCATCTTTAACAAAAGTTTTGTGCCAAATGGGAAGTGACAACCGCAAAGTACCCCAGCTTTTCTTTTCCGCGCTGTTCATTTCAGTTGCCTGGATGGCAGCTTATTTACAAAGGCTTTGTTGTTATGGGAATCACTTTTTTCCCCTCAAGGAGTTTGTTTGTGTTTCAGAATCACTGTTTTGTGGAATTTGTTTTCTAAAAACAACATAGAAAAAGAAGAGAACAAAAATCATTTATTATTGGTCAAGTGGGATCACGTGTCTTTTCTTCGAATCGTGTTTGTCAAATATTCAAAGTGTCTCTTGTTATTCTATGTTTATAAACAACACATAAAACCACTAAGTCCCAAGAAACTCCTCCCTAATGCTGAAGATGTGACAGCAGTGCTCCCAGCGGTCGATGATGTCATTAGTGACACAGCCCGTGTAAATCCTATGGATGCTGAAGATGGTACAGCTGCGCCCTCACCGGTCGATGATGTCATTAATATACCAACTGCCTATATGCTGTTAATTAAAAACCAATATGGCGGACGCAATATGCCAG
>JAQIWH010003133.1:0-21197 GCA_034695005.1 Cryptops parisi | reverse complement strand
TACGTGATGTCACGCAAAACACGACGGACGTAGTCAAACTCGATTTGGTTGAGTGTGATTGTCTTCTCGGGATATGGACTGGGGTCGCAAGTGTCAACAGATTTTGACAATTTGTAAAAATAGTCCCCAACGATTAACCCCTTCACAAGAAGAACGCTACCTCCAAACTTTGGATGCTTAAGGGTCTGCTCAAAGAAGCGGTGTTTGAAGGGGCGCTCGACTTGCGAACTATGTGGTAGTAGCGGGGTGTCGTATGCCGTCGCAGCTGAGTAGGCAGCCCAGAGTAGCTCTAAGAGCCTGTAGTTTAAATTGAAAGAGATATTTACCCCAGATTTGGTGGCAAATTCCTCCTCGCATGAGCTTTTGGACGTTGCTGGTATCGATAGACGTTATTGGGGATGCTGGTGAATAAAGTAGATGTGGCGGCAACGCTTTCTGGTTTTGATATTCCGGGTCGAGGAAATAAAAATATTTTTGACTGGGCACGTCAGGCAAATCTATCTCGTCTAACCCAAGATCGGATGCGCCAGGAAATTTGCCAATACCACCGGCAGCTGCAACAAGAACAGCAAAGGTCCTCGGGGGCGCACCAACAGCAGCAGTAGCGGCAGCAGTCCACTTACGGGGTACTAACGCTTGAACTGGCGTCAGAACGTCCACACCTTGCTCAGGCGTAACTACAGCACTGGTCAACAAAGCAGCAGCAGCAGTAGGGTTGTTCAATTGATGGTTTATGATAGAACAACTGTTTAGAGAAAATGCATTTAAATAAGACATTATGTTAAGCTACCATCCTACTAAAAAAAAACAAAAAAAAAACGACCTTGTTAGTTAACTATTGAAGTAACACTTAACCAGTGCTGTTTTTCTAAAGAAATGTTAAGTGATACGCTAAAATAAACATCGATAGTAATATATCGATATTTTTCTTCAATATTATAATTATACGTCGTTGTTGCCTTGAGGTAGCAGGTAGTAATAAGAACTTTCACACGCGTACTTTATTGTAGTCTTGCAACCTCGTAGTTGTAGCAAGTAAATATTGTTAATGTGTTGTTAAACTTACAGGTATTAAACAAAAGTTTCAATAAAGAAAATAAAGAAAATATGTATAAAGTGTCAATAAAGAAAATATGAATAAATTACTGCAGAAGCATGTCACCTCACCAATCATGACATTAAAGAAAATTACCAATATAGTATAAAGCAGTGTTTTCTAATGTTTTGCAGAATGGAATGCAGTTTGGGTCTCCATTTATTGAATAGAACAAATTTCAATAAATTCCAAAAAACGCTGACCCAAACTACTTTCCAGTTCTTCAAAACTTTGACCTCAAAACTGATATTTGTTACTTTTTGTTATGAAAAATTGTTTATCCTGGATTATAATCTACATCAAAAAGCAATTTCTGGAATTTTTTTTTTTTATAATTGTTATTTTGATTTTTTCGAAAAAATATTGATCTTGCCAAATTAAAGTATACGCGTATACCCTCGTATATGCTGAAAAACAGCACTGCCCATAACGAAAAAGTTGGGATGTTGTGATACGTGTTGAGAAGGGTGGTGATGGTGACGACTTGGATGACTACGAGCGTGAAAGCAAGCAGATGAAGCAGTGGTGAAAAACCGTGCGACTTTGAGGTTTTTAAAGGAATCTTGACCAAAAAGATTGAAACTGTGATTGGTCTTTAAAAATTTGCAGGTGTCAATGATTGGTCAGTCAGGGGGGGGGGGGAAGCGGTGGGTTATCCTCTGTTCTTGTTTGGTCTCAAACATACCTCACTAAGGTCAAGCACAAGCTAGAGCACAATAGCCATAGCAGCACTCAGCAAAAAAATCGTGTCCTAGAGCTAATCCTGAAGATTAGTCATTTTAGTTAAAAGTATTTTTGAAACAAAGAGTGACAGGGGATTCTAAAAGTCTAATTGACAGGCATGTCATAAATGCACTGTTTGTAGGCTATTTTTAAACCAGATGTTCTTTTTTTTGTCTGTGACCCGAAGACCATCTTTGTAAATGTGTTGTAGTATATGCGTACTAACACTATTTTTAATAAATAAAGAAATTAGCTGACAACATTTTATTGCTCATTAGGCAGAAAATAGTACCGTAGTACATGTCTTTGACAACCCTCACTACCTACCAGTCACGTGAACACATTTTGAAATTTTAGAGGTGAAAATAACTAACGATTTGGGCGAGCAGCTAACCTTCTTAAACGGACGCACATGTGCAAAACTCCACTTCCGGCCAAGACTTTGTCGTGGACAGGTTAACTAAAAAACAAAAACAATGCGTGTCCCTTTCTACCCTAATACCTATGTAGTCTATTATGTGAGGCAAACTGGTAGATCGCCTCTCCCGATTTATTCATCACGATATCAACGCGGCGGTGGTGCCTTTGGAAATTTCTTCAAAAGTATCTTTCGACTAGCGTCACTCTTGCTACACCGCGGTGCCAGAATGCTTGGACAGGAAGCTTTTCGAAGCGGCGCAATTGTTTTAAGTGATGTCATTAGAGGAAAAAAAATTAAACCGAGTCTACAAACACATTTGAGTGAAAGCGAGAAAAGACTGGCAGTGAACGTCTTAACTAGTATGCGTCAGCGCACGGAACCGCAGAGTGGTGGTGGAGGTAGGAATGGTACACAAAAAAGAATAGTTAGGAAACGCGGCCAAAAAGCATCGCATAAAGCAGCTCGTGGTCGTCGTGCTAAGAGACCTCGCAGTATTCAAGACATTTTTTCGTGATGAGTTTTTTCATTCATAAAGATTCAGTGCCTTGTGCGTCGCCTGCCATCGACTTTTTTAGTGTGCCACCCACCCACACGTGACAAGAATCATCTAATTATGTACCATATCAACCAACAGTGGGTGTCAAAATGGGATTTCTCGATTTCAATGTACCTGCCTCCAATACACACTACATGGACTTATCCGGATCCCATTTGTGTTTAAAAGTTAAAATAACTAAGGCTGATGGTACTCCGATAGGTGATGAAGAAAAAGTTGCTCTGAGTAACACATTTTTTACACTCTCTTCAGCCAAGTGGACGTTTTCTTAAACAAATACCAAATAACAACACCTAGTGATTTATACGCTTACAGAGTGTATGCTACCACTTTACTGAACTATGGTGGAAAGTGTAAAAAACATTTCTACGTAGTGTATTGTGAACCTCGAACGACCCCTTAAAAGTAAAGCTAAACGATCTTTACGCCCCTGCTGGAAACGAAGGTTTGAACAAACGTGCACTATTGTTTAAAAATTCGGCAACTGTCAAACTTGTGGGGCCTATTCTAGCCAACTTTATGACACAACGTAAACTACTTTTACCTGGCGTTGGTGTTCGGGTGAGAATGCAACGCTTGAAGCCTGAATTTTGTCTTATTGCTAGTGACAACAATACGAGTTATAATAGTTTGTCGATGCCCAATACTTTGTAAGACGTGTGAAACTCATCGCCGGTCTAGCCCTCAGCCACGCCCAAATGCTCTTGAAAACACCCACTCCCTACCCTATAGAACGTATCGTTGCTAAAAACTTTAGTTTACCCTCAGGGGTAGCTAATTTTAACAAAGATTCTCTCATCAGTGGCCAATTACCACGTCGCATTGTGCTGTTTTTTGTAGACAGTGAATCAGCGAATGGAACGTACACAACAAACCCTCTACATTTCCAACATTTCAAAATTTGCAACATTCGACTTAAAACCAATTCGTCACAAGTATCTTTCAAAACTTACACCCCCGACTTTAATAACGGTTTAGCGATGCGTGAATACTACTGTCTCCACCAAGCCTTAGTTATTTCTACATTCTACGACCATGTTCGTATTTGACTTAACACCGGACGCTGACCCTTGCGATGGTCACTACACCCTTCTCCAAAATGGAAATTTAGGGACCAAAATAAAATTCGCAGCGAATTTGGAGAAACCTATAAGTATGATTATGCTGGTTGAAACTACAAACACGGTAGAAATAGATTACGCAAGCAACATCACAACCGACTTTAGCAACTGAGATGGACACCAACGAACTACTATACATCATAGAAAACAACTCTTCATTGAAACAACATGTACGTGGTGTCGTTCCCGTCGATTATCTGACGTCAACGTTCGAGTTGGCTTCAAGAGAAAACGATGGAAAGCAGCCTTTTGCCAACATAAGTAACAACGAACCAAACACTCAATCCGGTAGCCATTGGCTATGTTTCTTTGTACCCTCAAAAGGGGTTGCCAACTATTACGACCCTCTCGGTATATGACCAGAAGTAGTTTCAACCATTTACAACTTTCTACACACAGTGAGCGATTATGGCGATACACCGAGACAAACGTTCAAAGTTTCGACTCAACAACATTGGTTTACATTGCATCGCCTACATCATGTACCGTTTACAATAATTCTCTATGGCACATATTATAAACAATTTATTTACACCTATACCAATTCTTAACAATGCGATCGTGTATTACCAACTGGCTGCTATATTACCATGTAAAAAACTTACCAAATAAATGTCTTGTTAGTTGTTACATTTAAAAAAGGTCTCAGTCTCAATACACAGCAGTGGTCTAGTCTGCTTCAGAGTTTACCTTATGCCAAACTATATGATAAAGCTTAGAAAACAAAATACTTGTAGTAAAATTTTTATACATGTAAACTTGGAATAAATTTTTTATTTTGTACTCTTAAACCATGGTTGTACGTGTATCCTTATTTTCTAACCTAGTGCAAAAAAATATATTTTATTTTCAGCAGAAGTAGCAGACCGACTCGCTTTTTTCATGGTGGCATGGGAAGTATAGGGCGACTGCAGCAGTGACCATGCCTTCCCCCCTTGGTAGCGATGACAGCCTTTTACGCTCACTAAGTTACACAACGCTTTGCGTAAGAGGCGTTGGGCCCTACCACACCCCAACAACCCTTCCTACGCCCGTACATTTTTTTGTATTTTATAAGTTTTCATTGTTCACCTCAACCACTTCACAGGTAGCCCTGTCACCCCTTTTTTTAGGGATTAAGAAAAAAAAATTCCCCCTCTCACCACTCCACCATTAACAACCAAATCAAAAAACACTTATATCAAATAAACACCAACCATACCAACACCCCACACAACATCATCTCACTACATATCCATACACTATATCACATTAATTTAAAACATATTAAAGTCGCAAAGAAATTTTTAAAAATTTTAACCAAAAAGGGAATAAGCCTCCGGCCTAATACAACCCCTGTTAATCCCTTACTTTTCTACAAACGTCTCCCCCCCTCTAATCCAACCCTCACTGCACTTTAACGACCCTTTTGTATCCTCTGCACGTGCCACCCCTCCCCCTATTGTTTCCGCAAGCATGGTCATATTCTTCTAATAACATTATAACGGAAACGAAAATGATGGATAACAAAATAAAAAAAAACGGAACGAAAAGAATAGATTAATTAATAATGGAAACAAAAAACGTAACGAAATTCAGTTCGTTCTCCAGCTATCGGATGAGAATCTATTAGGTTAATCGCAGAAAAGAAACATTTATTTGAAGTTCAAAATTGTTTTTAATCTTAGTTATGTTCAAAATGTAAAATCAATATTAAACATCAGGAAAGTGTGTGCATAATACAATACGTATATTTGAGTCTTTATGCCTTTTGATTGTTTACTATGGTGTCAAATCATTTTGTGTTATCTATTGTAGTGTAACGTTTGTTATGAATCAATGCAATAATTTTGATAAAAATTATGAAGATTAGTGACACCAGCAAAACCAACACAAGCACTACATCCAATGAAAAATATACTATGTTATTCATATAGCGTGATTCGCTCTGCAATTCAGTACCGTTGTTTCTTAGCAGATATTCAGTCCAATAGATTGCTCTTTCCATTGGAGTTTCAGTTTGACTTTTGAATATTTCTGAGAACTTTTTGGCATTACCTGTGAAACTTGAAAACATAAAGAGATTTATTTCATTTTGATTTCCATACGTCAATGTAGCCTAGAGATAGGTTAGATTCACTTCTGCCAACTCTGCTATGCACTGACATTTAGATATTTACCTTTTATTGTGTAGCAATGTTGTAATAGCAGAATGTAGTTTTTTTTCTGACAGCTCAAATACATCCAAATATAATCCTATGCCAAGCTCTTCCATTCGTTTGATGTTGTTGAATTGGTCGCCAAATATCGGTAGACCCAACACCGGTACTCCATGATAAATAGCTTCATGCAAACTGAATATGCCACCTTGGCAAATATACAGTCGAGTTTTAGGGTGACCTGTATTGTAAATAAACTACCATATGCAGTAGGCTAACAGTATCTTTTCAGTTATGAGTGTATGACATTGTTTTCGCATACCTAGAATGTCTTGCTGGGGTGCCCAGGAGAGAAATTTGACATTTTTAGAAGCTCCAGGTATAGGTTGTGATGATTTCCAGATTATAGTTTGGTTCAGGCGTGAGAAAATAGATAAAAAGTAAGTTGGTAACTTTTGCGATAGTTGTTCAGCCTTAATTACTGTTCCAAGGCTGAAATAAATAACTCCATCAACGCCAGATTCTGCAACTATCGTTTGAATTTCCTATCAAAAGAAAAAAAAGCTAATGGCTCTTTATAATTTGACAGGGTGGTTTTTAAACAAGCAGAAGTTACTATTTTATGCAAAGTTTCATAATAAATACTATGTAGAGATTAAAAGTTTTAATTGAAATGACTAGGAATTTTTCGTTATGTCCAATAGCTTTTATGTGGCCAAACAAAATTAGTTTGTTGAGTTTCTTAACCTAACCTAACCCAGTCTAGCGGAGCTGCTCCAAACACTATAAAATAAATTTTAAACCATTCAGTATTACGGTACTAGAGGTGCAGTCATTACAGCAGTTTAATGCTGTGGTTAAGTGACCAAGGACTTAAACTACTGTTTAATGTGTAGCGTTCTTATTCTTAAGTTAAGTGTTATTTTCAGCTGCTTATCTGCCATAATGTTTTTGATGTATGTTATGGAAAGAATTCATTAATTTCTTGTGGACCGGCAAATATAAATGTGGACTGGTTGTCGGCAACCACTGATCTACATTTTTTTATTAATAGTGTTTGGTCATAGTTGTAGTGATACATGGCTATAAAATTACAACTTATATCTTTGTGTTTTATAGCTATGTTTCACTACAACTATGTCCAAACACTGGATTTTATAATATAAAGCCATCTCATTGATTAACAATGTTATTTTGTATTAGTTGAATTCAAATGCTGTTATAGCGTAAATTCATACCTTTGGTAAAGGTTTGGGTTCTTGGCAACTTAATCCACCTATAGAAATGGCATGTGGCATTACAGCTGTGCGTCGAGATAACACTGGATCTTCGTTCACAAAAGTCAAAGAATGTCTCTGATATGCAAATTTAACTGAAGGTGCTTGAGGAAAAAATTCTTTTACAATCTTGTCAAGAGGTTGATCTTGCAAATAGAAATTTGAATACGTAAATGCCACCAAAGAATTCCATAATCTCTCCATCAGGCTCATGTCACTTTGCA
Source organism: Cryptops parisi (assembly GCA_034695005.1). NCBI lineage: Eukaryota > Metazoa > Arthropoda > Chilopoda > Scolopendromorpha > Cryptopidae > Cryptops > Cryptops parisi. Next base: position 13,641 of record JAQIWH010003133.1, on the reverse strand, counting down.
GCAAGGATTGTGTCAAAGGAATATACGAATAAGGGCGTGGTAAATCAAATTTCTCTGTGATTGGTGGAAATGGACTCATTAACTGAAGAAAAATGACCTTGTCCGACACTAAATATGCCATAGGAAGCGCACATAATTCCATTAATCCATAAGTGAACACGATGTCGTATTTCATATTGTTGTTGACAATTTGCTGCAAGAATGAGTGCTGCAAGAATCCATGACACCCACAGGTTTTCATTTCATTTTCTATATACGCAAACGATTTGTGTGGTTGTTTCTTATACGTTTTCAAGCACAGTTCATTTAATAATTGGAATGGTTCATCCGATAACATGTAAGAATAAATAGTGACTTTTGGGGATAGCTTGAAATCTCCTGGAAGATTGTTGACTAGCAAAGTAACATTGTGATTTCTTGTTGTAAGTGCTTCCATAAAAGGTTTCAAAAACACTTGGTGACTAATTGTAGATAGAGGGTGCAGAAATAAAATATTTGCTCCTAATGAAATGGAAAGTAGAGAAAAATAACTGACGAATAGAAATGGTGCTTTGTTCATGATTGATCTCATTTACAGGTACAGTATCTCTGAAAACACAACACGTTATCAGAATCCAGCTACATCAAACTCGTCTGTGCTTGAACGGGTGGTCTGAAACACCTGGAATCAAGTGATAGCCAAACTTTTAATGAAAATTATCTTAACAGGAATTAAAATAAACTAATTGTGATAATAACAATAATAATTGTAAAATAGTTTGCAAAGATATGGCTAAATGTTAATTGTAGATAAACTACTTTATCTATTGTTATATGTAGATAAGTTCATTTCATGTTTGCAACCTGAAACCAATTAAATTCACATTTGGTTTAGTTTTAAAGTACCAAATAAAAATAATAATTAAGAACATTAAAACATAGTTAATTTTAATGCTATCCGTACTAATATATAAATGCGAAAGTCTGTTTGTATGTTTGTGACTCCACCATGCAAAAATTACTGATCCGATTGACTTGATTTTTTTTTATCACCAAATTAGAGGTCTCAGATAACATAATAAGTGAGTTTTATCCAAATTGAATATACGCTTCGATAATTAATCACGATATTCTTATAAGCTTCGTGCTGCTGGCAGCAGTGTGGAGCAGGTGTTGCACCTGCGCATGACGTACTACAATAGTGGCACGTGTACGTCATGGCTAAGGCGCGATTGTTTGAGACAGCATATGGTGCGAGCGCAAGTTTGCACTCCACACTCTGGTTAAACCCAAGCTTTTTGATTCCCATTTCAATTGTTTAATTATAAAAAGACCGAAAGAAAGGGGTGGGTACCGCTAGTGATTTTTATAATTTTCTAAACGTTAAATGTATACAAAGACGTTAACTATTTCTAATAAAAAATACTGTAACGTGAAAACCTAGAGCGCTTAACTAATAAAAAACAACCCGACTAAAATGCAAGCTATTCTACGGTAACACTCTTATGTAGGAAACATTAAAAATAATATCAATTCAATTTTCGGAAAATTAATTTGAATGCATATGCTTAATAGTATCAAAAATACATATTATAATTTACCAAATGACGTCTGAAACAGTGATAATGCCTTTTTAGTAAGTTGATGTTTCTAAAGTGTGCGAGAATATTTTAACTATTGTATTCACCAATAGGTTAATTGGCTTATTCGAAACGTGTCTGAAGTTATAATTTAATCTATTGCATTTTGACAAGATAAAATTTGAAAATTTCATCATACTTTTAGAATTAATTAATGACGTAGTTGTAATTCGTACGATGATTGTAACACAATACTTATCTTATCATGTTTAAGTTTGTTTTTTTTCGATTATCATAAGATTTGGACGATGCTTCTCTGAAATGAAGTAGTGTAGTGAGCTAGTGGACAATTTAGAAGTTTCTGTTCAGGAGATAAATGTTTATATTGTTTACTTTTTAAAGTAGACATAATAATAATGTTTATTGCACTTGGTGAGCAATGGACAGACACAGACAAGTACATTAACCTAACTTAATCTAAAATTGATGTATAATAATACATTTGTCAAAATTCAATAAAAGAAAAGGTTGGATGGGGAAAGTCTGGTTGGATGATGAAAACCTTTGGAACTTTTAAAGTTTTTTTTTTGTCTTTGGCCTGGTTTTGGCATATAAATTAAAATGAACAGTATGGTATGTGGTGCATTGTTCAGTGTGCTGTTGGAGTATTGTGAAAACCATACCCTTAATATAAAATCAGTTTGCGTTGTATGCATTGTTGCATTGCTATTGTTGGAATCCAAAAGTAAAGCCCTTCCCAACTACTTTTTCTCTCTGTCCAATTAACCTACTCATACTCAAATAAAGTGAAACCAAAAAAAAAATTGGTTAAAAACCGTGCAAAAGTGCAAAATTAAAATATGCCCAGAAAAAAAAATAGAATTTGCATATTCCGAAAAATAGCCAAAATATGTATTTAAATATGCACAATGCATTATATCCTAAACTCAGTAGTATGCATGTAATAATTCATGCATGCTATTTATTTTATGCAAGCTGAAAAACTTTTTACAACATTTCCCAGTATTGGTCTATTTGGCAGTTACATGAGCATGAGAGTAATTACAGTGGGCAACTCTTTGGCTTTTCAAGAGTTTCTATTTCCCTGCGCAAGCCCATGCTAATGAAGTTGGGAGGAACATAAGCATGACATAGCACGATAGCAGGAGAGGAAAGGGATCATAAATTATAAGTCCCTTTCATTCCTAGCATCTTCATGTAAACAAAAAAGGTCTCATGGTTTGGAAAAGGGTCTAAGGGGTGATCGGTCGGCTTCTTACTAAAAATTGTAACATGAACTTAAGTCTACAGCTTATTTATCAGATTTATTCTAAATACTGAGTTTTGTAAATATCGGTTCATTCCTTTATGATGGATGGATGCAAACATTCGATTTTTTTACGAGTTACAATAAAATTAGTATTCTAAACTTGACATCTACAAAAAAAAAGTAAATCAGAATTTTAATTTCTATATAACCCAAGTTCACCATTGAATACCCCGAACAGAAGGAAAATAAAATACAACTAGGGTGAATGACCAGTGAAGGACCATTATCTTCAAACTGTAAAAATAAGTCATCTTTATGACATTATTATTTACCTATAAGTTAGGTTAGGTAAGATGATGAGTGATGATGATTCACTGGCTGTTTTTTTAAACGGTTTTCTTACGTGGTCTTTAATGATTAATGTGATAAATATTTTGATTTGCTTTTTTTTCCTTAGAAATAGACATGTCGGTCAACCTTTCTAATACAGTATTTGAAGTTCACATTGGGTTTGATTTACATTATTTAAGTAATTTTAAAGTCGTATGAACTTTAAAGGGTCATTCACTGATCAGTTCACCCTAGATATATTAATTTAACTGGAAGGTTCAGAGCACAAGGAGACCAAGTCCACTTTTGGGTGATTTAATGTTTACACATGCAACAAAGAGGTGAGAATAAGTTTTCAAAGGCTTCATCAGAAAAAATCCATAGTGCATAGGTTTGGCCATAAGATGCAACAGTGTTGCAAAAATGTGTAGAATTAAATGGGGACTGAAACGTAAAATGTTCGATTTCGTAAAATAAAGTAGGATAGACTCGGTCTACTTGTGCTCTGAGCCTTCCAACTATAAACAATAAAATGAACAGAAATCTGCTAATCCTCCTACATATTTATATTTTCAGGTACAAAACTTGGGCTGAGGTTGCTGGACGACATGACCTTCTGGACCGAAAACCTGGAGTTTATCTGTGCGCTCTTCATTTTGCTGAAAACCATTTTACAAACAAAACAAAAACTAAACTGATTTATAATGCAAACTCTTCTACGTGTATTTCTGTTCTAACACCACATGGACACGACTTCATATCTGATATCGCTCACGCTGAGTCTTCTGAAGATGTTTCATCCTTAATGCCTGATCCTGTATCATCAGCTAGAGTGGAGTGTAGTACTCCATCTTGCTTGAGTTGAACACAACCAGAGCTCGTGACAATCTATTCATCAACTGCAAGGAAATGTCTCTTGCAGGCATTAAAAGTTTCCAGGGAGGCTTATTTGTCCCCAAGAAAAGTATTCCTGATGAAACGTGCTGCAAAAACTCAGCGTATGCTTTCACAACTTCAAAGAAGGCATACAAGTCATGCAAGTTACCTAAAAAAACTTTGCAGAATGGAAACTAAACCAGCTCTGTAGGCATACATCGAAAAAATATGCAAACAAATGTCGAAAAAGCTGCAATGCTTTTTGCATTTGCTGCACAGGTTCGTTGTGCTACAAAAAAATCCAAGGGAAGGAGGTGGAAGTTAGACGAACAAATCACTGCTTTATCACTCTATTAACGTTCTCCAAAAAGTTATGCGTTATTACGAACCATATTGAAGCTTTCGTCGAAGAGAACAATCACAAGACTACTGGCCAAAATTTCTCTACATACGGGAATTAATGCGCAATTGATGAACACTGTCAAGGATTTAGTGGCTAAGATGGAAGAAACTGACAGAACATGCAGCATCATGTTTGATGAAATGTCTCTTCGGCAGAATCTTCAATATGATAGTGCACAAGATATCATTTTTGGATACGAAGATTTTGGAAATCTTGGAAGAACGAATCAAATTGCCAAATATGCTATCGTTTTTATGGTGAAGGGACTTAAAAAGAAATGGAAGCAGCCAGTTGCCTTTTATTTTAGCAAAGTTGGTGTGCCTGCTAATACATTGGTAGAGTTACTTAAGGAAGTGTTAAAGGCATGCCATGATGCTGGACTTTGTGTTGTGTCTTCTGTGTGTGACATGGGGTCAAATAATGTTAAGGCTTTAAGGTCACTTGGTGCTACAACTAGTCAACCTTATTTTGAATGCAATGGACAAATTATCCATACAATTTTTGATGTGCCTCACCTCCTTAAGTGTACTAGAAACATGCTGTACAGACATGATGTCGGTGGCATCGAAATAAAACTGGGAGACAAAGTCATTGAAGGCAAAGCAACTTGGGATGACATTAAAAAAGTTTACAAACTCGATCGACAAGTGCCTTTGTTTCGACTTCTTCACAAAGTGACACCTGATTGTATCAATCCTGAAGGCTACGCTTCCATGAGAGTTTCTGTAGCAGCAAAACTCATGAGCCACACCATGGCTGCTACTATTGCTACTCATGTTGCTTCAGGTAAGGTTCATAAACTTTAGTGAATTTATTTAATTCACACCTTTGATATTAATTTGTTTTAATGTCAAATTTATAGGAAATCTAGCGTCAACAACGGCGCTGGCTAGTAGCCAATTCATAGGATTTGTCGATGAGCTGTTCGATAGCCTCAATGGTACTTCTTTTGAACTTTCTGGTCCAAAAGGATTAAGATGCCAATTGAGTCAATCTCGTGAAGTTGTTCATCTTTCATTTTGGATAAAGGCCATATCGACCATAAATCGATGGAAATTCTACAAAACTCCTAAGTCTGGACAGCAACCAGCTCCACCAAAATCTAGACAGCAACCAGCTCCACCGAAAACTCCTGGACGAATAACAAAAAAGACATTTTGTCCTCCTTCCCAGAATGGGTGGATAATCACATTAAGAGCGATTATAAGACTCTGGGACGTTTTAAAAAAAAAAAAGGATTTTTATTTTTAAAATTGCGAAATTTAAATCAAGATAATCTGGAACAATTATTTGGAGCTACCAGGATGCACTGTGGAGGCAACAATTGTCGGCGCCCCGCGTTGTCGTTCAAACCGGTTCCGATGCTTGTCGTTGCCGTCTGCGTTCACTTGTCTGGTGGTCTTTCTGCACTCACGCTTGTTGACCTATCTCCTTTGTCCAGCTGCAAGAGTTATACAGTTTTTGCATACAATCACTGGGACGACACCAAATTGTATAAAGATGGTTTATTGCTGCGTGCAATTCCAACAAGATAACCGATGGTCGAATGTCGCAACACAACGAGTAGATACTCGAATCTATTAACACAGGGCTATACCAGCTGTATAAACTTTTACATGTTTTTTGTTAACGCCATTGCATCTTGCATTCTTGCTCATTGCCTTTCAACATCATCCAAAGCAATAACTCTTCTTCTCTTAACAATCGCTACACACACCTCGCATGCTTCCAGTTAGCAATGCTTTCCGTTGTACTATAAATAATATTACTTTAATCTTATTTAAGTCCAACAACAATAACCCATCACCACACAAGTTTGTTTCAGCGTTGAAGACAAGTGTGCTGAATGGTTTAATGAGTAATCAGATGGCTGAAGAAAGAAAATAGAGCACAAAGGTTGAATCCGATCCCTAATTAGCGGGTAGACCATTTTTTTCTTGTTCACAGGTCATTCTCCATGTTGGTTCAAACTGTGAAGAAGAATTAGAACAGACTCAACTTCTAACGTCAGAGTTTTTGCCATCACATGAAGAGCTTGGTCATGGTATGGAACCATTGACAAATGAACCATCCAAGCACTGTAAATGCAATGAACCACTTCCAGACACGAACAACTGGGCACTTGTTAATGTTTTATTTGTATATCGTTTTATGGGTTGTGCAGTGCATTTCATATTTATACAACATGTGCATTAAGTGTGTAATTATTCAAATGTCAAACATGTGACATTTATATTCTAACGTATTGTCGTTTCTGTTCTCATATATACAATGTTTGAATTATTTTACTTGATTAGCTGAAACGAGTAAAACCTTGTACCTTTTGATATGAAAAACATATTTACGAAAATTGTAAGATCCAACACATTTCAAGACTGGTGATTTTAAGCATATACAGTACTAGACATGCTAAGAATGTTTATTTAATGTAAAGAATACTGGCAGCTTTCCTTAGTGTTTTATGTAATACCATTAGTAGATGATTTGTTTAAATATTATGAACATTGTGATTATTCTGTAATAGTAGTGGACATGTTGTAAAAAATGTTAATGCTGAACAAATCAGAATGTTTGATTTTCTACTAGAAATACTATAGTATTATTACAGGGCTTTTATATTGGCTTGTAATAGCCAATATAAAAGCACTATTATTATTATTATTATAATCGTTCAATGTCAGTTTTGACTTGGACTGCTATAGTTATCTGATATATGTCTAGTGGTGGTAAAAAATTTTAAATTATGTGGTCACAGTTCGTTGTCTGGGCACAATGGACTCGGAAGATCTATGAGCATGATATTTGTCTATTTTTTACTGCTCTTTGTATTCTTTAGTAACCTATGATGTATTGAAATGTGAATGTACATGTTATAATGTGATATCTGTATATCGAACTATTGAAGTCTTTTTACGGGATTAATTTTTTACAATTTAAAACAGTTGCAATAAGATTTTTTTAAGATGTTAAAATATAAAATTTGTATTTATACGGTTTGCCATTTCAGCTTTGATATGTACAATGCTTGAATTATGAAACTTTATTAACTGAATTGATTGAAATCTTTCAAACATAATTTTGAAAAATGTAAGTTTCTGCACATTTTTGCTGAATGCAAAACTATGCTGAAACATTTTGTATTGTTTCAGCACATTCTAAACTGGCGACTTTAAGCATATACTGAGAAAAAGTATTGTAAAAGAATGTAAATAATATTCATAAGATAGTTTTTGATATGATAGAATGCTTACAGGCCTACTATTTGCAACAATCATTGTCTGAAATTGTGAAAATAATACAATAATACATTAGTGAGGCATATATGCTGATTGTTAGCATTCGTTTGAAATATATGTTCAATAAATTGATTTTTAATTTTTTATTTGTATTTCAACTTGTCTTTATTTCAACTTGTAAAAAAAAAGAAGTTAAAAGTGAAACTGAAAAAAGAATGAGAAAAAAAAAGATTGGGACTTAAATGGGAAGCTGAACTGAAGGGGCAGCTATAAGCACAATACGTTCCTGCGATTTCAGTATTCTATAGAAGGGATTGCGTTCATTTATTTTGGTAGTATTTAATTAGTACCAAATTTCCTCGGGTGGAACTTTGGTGCCGCCACTACCGAACTTGGTTTCACCAATCAGCATTGAGTGTCCCTTCTGTCTATTCTGTGACCGACAAACTCGTGGGATATTCATTGACTTGTTTCAGTGGATTCTGCTCCAGCCTACTCTTGATTCAAGTTGTCCAGTTTCCGGCGAACAATGGCAGCCAGAACGAAACCATACAATGAAACACGTGGTAAGTAATTTACAAAATTTTTACGTGTAAAAAACGATGATGACTCCTTTTGCATTACTCAGTGCAAAAGGAATCATGAACTTTGCATTCAATGCAAAGTAATTGCATTACTCAATGCAATTACTCTACATCTCTGAAGAAAAACCTGTTCTCTACAGTTATATAGACAAATACAAATACGATGAAAATGTATGACTTGAAATGTATTTACCTTTAAAATTTAGACGTTATGTACTGTACTACATCTGTTGCTGGCAATGTCTGATTCTAGAATTTTATGGAATCTATTCTTTTTTTAGCAACGTAGGAAATGACATTTATAGTATTTGACTGTTTAAGATAGGGTTAATTCAGGATAGTGTCCAACATTTTCTCTAAACAAAATTCCATTTAAAATTCAGGCCTAATTTTTTATTTATTTATTTATTTTTATTTTTATAAATACCGAATGGAACAGACAAACTACAGACATGTAAAAGAAATGATAACAACAATAACACACTGATATGAGTTGATTCTAAAAATTTACATAATGTGTAAAACATGTAAAAATGTTTTGTTCTTGAAATGAAGGCATCCTGAGATGCAACGAGATTCATTGCATTCAATTGCTATCTTCCTGAGATCGAAAGGGAGATTATTCCAGATTCTAAATGTGTTGCATGGAAAACGATTGTGTTGGTGAGAGAGTAATTCGTTATTGTCTACAATTTTATATTTTTGAGTTTCACGAGTATTTTGTTCACTAACAATATGTGATTTCACGTAATTAAGAGGATGATGGTCATTACGTAAAGCAACACCCAACTCCCATAGACGACTATACTTAATTTCACGGAACTTGACACATTGTTATTGAGTTAGCCAATGGGGTGAGTGAGCCTATTCACGCACCTTTCAGCTATGGCCGCTTTCGCTAATAGAATAGTCCCTCTCAAGTCTTTACGTTTCCAAAGTACTTGTGTGTACTACTTTCAAAGATGGCGTCAGGAAACATGCATGCGACTTGTGTCTCCCCAGCATCGTTTCACAAACAACATGCACGTGAATTGCCAATCTCAAGCCAAGTAAAGCAAACTGTTATGAATGTGTTCAGCAGGATTTGGTAACGAGATCCTACACGAATGAACTTGCTCATCGTCGAAGAAACTTCGTTCTTGTGCGGTGTGTCACAAAGGTCCATTTTTCGAATCAAAAAGGAATTCAAAACGGCAAGAGGATGTTACGAAAAGAATTGATAAATACGACGACTTTGCTCTTTTGTCGATTCGCAGGAAGGTGCATCGTTTTTATCTACGAAATGATGCACCAACCATTGACAAATTACAACACGAAGTAAACAACGATGTCGATTTGTCAGATTTCAGCCGCTCAACCATGTGGCGGATCATTCGGGATTTGGGCTTTGCTTTTTGCAAACGTGAGCGGAAAAGCATGCTCATTGAAAGCGATATCGTTTTATGGAGACTGCGTTATCTGCAAGAAATTCAGCAACACGGGGCTAATAATCGCACAATTTACTACTTGGGTGAACGCTGGGCAAACGAACACAAAGGTTTGAACGGACACCACCATAACAAGTAGTTGTGATGCTTTTAAAAAAGGTCTCGCGTCGGACTTGAAGAACCCGACCGGAAAAGGCGGACGCTGAATCATTCTTCATGCCGGAAATGAAAATGGTTTCGTGTCTGCTGCCGCTCTCGTCTTCAATGCCAAGAAATGGACTGAAAATTATCACGATGAAATGGATGGGGAACGATTTCAATCCTGGTTCACAACCCAGATGCTTCCCAACATTAATCCAAATAGTGTAATTGTAATGGATAACTCTTCTTACCACTCACTGAAAACCGAAAGGATACCCACAAAATCTTCGACAAAAAAAATTCTGCACTGTTGGTTGCAGGAAAAAGGAATTGAGTTTGACAAGTCTATGTTAAATTGAGAACTGTATGCACTCGTTGAAAAAAAGAAACCTCTGTATGACAGTTATCGTGTTGACACGCTTGCCAAACTTCATGGACACACAGTTCTGCGACTTCCTCCATATCATTGCGAATTGAATCCAATCGAAGTGGTTTGGAGTCAGGTTAAACATTATGTTTTTGCCAGAAACACGTTTAAGCTTAAAGATGTCGCAGAACTTGTTTCCCAAGCATTTCTTGATGTGACTGCAACCAACTGGGCAAATTACGTTAAACACGTCATTGGCAAAGAAAAAAAAATGTGGGATTCAGACGGTTTATGTGAAGCCATGGTTGAGAGGATGCATTTCGTTGTGAATGGGACAAGCGACGAAGACAGCGATTCCTATTATATATACTATCAATTGATCAATCTTAAGAATTTTTTGAGTTCTTAAAAAATGGGAAATTGAAGAATACTTGCTTAATATAAAAAGGGTTTTTATGATTCTATTATAAGAAACTTGCAATTGTCTTATACAAAATTTTGTGCAGTCACCCCACAGTAAACAACCATACTGAATGATAGGCTGAATTTTAATTTTGATAAAAGCAATCTTTTTCTTGTGTGTGATTATGTTTTTGATTCTCTTTGTTGTATATATAAATTTGTTGAGTTTGGAATTAATACTCTCAATGTGTTTAGCAAAGTTCAAATTTTTATCAAGCCAGATTCCAAGGACTTTGATGGGTTTGTTCTGGGTTTCAGATATATCAAACAAATTTAATTTGTTAGTCTTTAGGGGGTTGAGCATTAGTGTGTGACTCTGGAACCATGTATCCAGCGTTAGAAGATCCATGTTTATCTGGTATGTTAGAATATGCTGTTCAATTTTATTATAGTTGTATAAGATAAAATTATCATCAATGTAACTAAGTAATTTTCCGTTCAATGGTAGTTCATGTATAGTATTTGATACAATGAAGTAAAGTAATGCACTGTTAACAGATTCCTGTATGACCCCGTTTTTTTGAAGCTGTTTTTGAATCTGTATTTTCCAAAATTTGGAAACTACGTACGTTTTGTAAGAAAATCCCATAAGAGATAAAGCACTGGAAGAGATAGATTATTCTCAGTGCATTTCGATTTATAGAGTCGTACGCCTTGCTAATATCTGTTTGGAGTATTGAAACTCCTTTAAAATTAGGTTTGTGGTTTGATAGAATTAAGATATAAATTCTTAGCAGGAGCCAAATACATGATTTTTTATTTGCGATCCAATATGTATTATGGTGACAAATTGTATTAGCAAGTTCGCATAGTTCTTCAAATAGTAGCTTGTCTGCTATTTTTGATAGAAATCTCAGATTGGCACCAGGTCTAAAAGAAGTGTAGGTTTCAATTGGGCCTCCCTTGTATTTGGGTATAATCCTAGCAGTGTTTCATTTTAAGGGGTAAGTGGATGTTGTGAAGATTTTTTTAAGTAATATTTGAATTTTAGTTAAAAACAAGTCACCGGTATCACTCAGAACTTTATGATTTAAGAGATCATCCTGAAAAGATTTTTTATTTTTTATAGATAGTATTGCTTTTTTGAGTTTTATAAGTGAAAGCTTGTTTTCTGTTAGACAAGGGTTAGGCAAATAAGGATCAATTTGAATAACTTTTTCATTCTTGGACTGTTTACATGTGTCATCTCACCATTCGAGATATTCTTTGAAAGAGCTTGAGTGCAGCACTTTCTTGGTAGTTTGATTATTAAATTTTAGGCATTTTCATAAAAAGTTATTTTCACCCAGAAAAGAACGCTTGGTTTTCCTAACCATTTTTTTATATTGTTTGTGGAGATTCTGCAAAACCTGCATATGAGAGGGAGTAGGGCCTATAATATTTTGTTTATAAGCATTATTAAGTAATAATTTTATGTTAGTGAGTTCAGGTGTCCACAATTTATTTTTGCTGTTATTGTTGGCATTGGTGCGACTAATATGCAATCCACTATTTATAAAAATTTCTCTAATGCCACTCTCGATGCCTTCTAGATAGATATTAACATCCTTATCAGGTAAGAACAACCAAAAAGGGGAGTATTCTTTGAATTTGAATTTAAATTTATATTTATTTAGCGCTCAAATGAGCAAAGGTTACATCAAAAAAAAATTATTCTAACAAAATAAGTAATTTCAATCTTGATTTAAAGTGAATGCATTGACTTAAACATTGGTCGCTATCACATCAAATGGGAAGTTTCCTAAGACGGAAAAGAAGAGCATTCCATTGAGTGATGCAATATATGGAAAGCGGTGGAATTATATGGAAGAATACACCGAGGGGGGTTTGAGGGAAATGGTGTAGTGATATTGAGGGCGGGCATGAGATGGGTCAATGAGGTAGGTAAGAAGTAAATGCAGGGGATGGCATATATCTTTTAAACCACGAGCTATAGTCAACAAGCGGTGGAAACTGATCATTTGTGAGATTCTCATGAGTTTGCGAGATCTTAAGAAAATGGTGATTAAACGGTAACGGCCCAGGTGAAATAAGAGTCGAATGTGACGATTAAAAGCGACTTGTAGTCTGGAAATACGGAATAGAGGGACGTCACCCCAAATAATTATTGCATAAACCAAAAGTGATTTAATTTTGGCATTCAAGTAATGAATCTTCTCTTTGTACGTTAGGACATTATGGATTCTAGATTTGACGGTGGAGGCATAGGGTGAGTTTCTCTACGTGAGAGGAGAAGGTTAAGTTATGATTGAACCAGAGGCCCAGTAATTTTACGGGAGTAACGGGTTGGTGGCTAAAGCAACCAAAATGAATATTATTGGTTTTCATTTCATTCATTGTTAAATCGTGGGAGGAGCGCCACTTTTTTATTTGGGAAAGATCAGAGTTAGTCAAGTAATCATTTATGTGTTTCTCAAATTTAAGATAGACGTTAAATAAGATGTTGTCATCAACATACAAAAAAATTTGGGAATTTAGTGGAAGATCATAGATTGAATTAGCTACCAAGCCAAAGAATGTAGAGAAATGAGTGGAACTCTGAACACCTCTTTCAGAAATGGCTGGAGGGGAATCCCTCATGTGGAAATAACGATTAGAAAAGTAGTTATGAAGTAATTGAATGGTGTTAGAAAAGACACCAAGTCGGATGCAAGCATCGATGACCGAGTTACGGCTAAGAGTGCCAAAGGCCTTGGAAATATTGGTCAAAGTAAGTGAGACAACGGTAGATGGGGGTTATAAACTTTTTGAATAGATAAATAGAGGGTCAGGAGCAAATCAAGACATGAGCGGTTTTTAGTGTAGCCATAAGAATTGGGATGGGCACTAATAGTGGCAACATGCCTGATCTCCCTAAAGAGAATATGGTCGAGAATCTTAACCATAGTGGGAAAAGAGGCCACAGGACAGTAGGATAAAAGGTTAGAGGCTGCCCCACTCTTGTAAAGGGGAAAAATGGAAGCAAGTTTGAATTTGTCTGGGTAAA